>JAFBJR010000233.1:4210896-4379713 GCA_016785285.1 Brachirus orientalis
TACTGGGCTTCAATCTTAGAACACCCACAAGGTTCAAGTTCAGGTCTGCAGTTGTTGTTTATCATAAGCATTTACACTGTGCGGTGGAATTCCTTTTTCATGTGTGTTTATTTCCTTGGCATTTCATTGTCAAAAAATGTTTGACAGCATCAGTTTTGTAACTCTGTTGATGTTTCTGAGACATAAGATCAGAGTTGAAGGTGCAACAGTCAATATCACCGCATCTCTTTCTTTCTCTGCCAACTTACTGGCTTCCTTCCTGATTTAGAATCAATCACACTCAAGTGAGAGGTCGTGCGAATGAGGCTTGGTGTGAATAGCCTCTTTCAAAGAGGAGACTGGAGGCAATAATATTCTGAGGTTGCATTTGAAAGGTTATGTCTCCCCTAATGTGATAACACTGCACGGGCAACACCCTTCCTACTCACAGTGTAAATCATAGTGGATACATCCACATTATTTTTTTACAGCAAGTTTCACACAATACCATCTAAACATTAGAAATTACATGCATGGAATATTCATTAATTCATAGTCTTCCGCTTCATCCACCTCATGAGGGTTGCAGGGCAGCTGGAGCCAATCCCAGCTGACATAGAGTGTCATATGAAAATACATGAAATATTAGAATTACTCATACTCTTACACTACCAGTGTTTTGGCAACAGACGTTACAGACTCACGCTTAAAAATCAGTTCTAAATGTATGTTGCAGGAAGCTGGTGCAGAGCAAATGAAACTGGACTAAATTATTAACTGACGTACAAACGTATCTTCCTAATGCAGTGACAAAAATGATTAGTGTTAAAGGAGATTTGCATCATTTAGCCCTGTATGTTTTAGCTTAGCTGGGTAAATGAATGATGGAAATTCCCCCTTTAGCTTCTCTTGTATCATTGGAGAGATAATATAATAGGCTTTGGAGTAAAGCATTACATATAGACATTACACAGCTTAACAAAAAACTGACAAAGACTAAAGGCATACAGTATTATATACAAGAACCCCAGAGTTTCCATGCATCATCAACACTTTAATGTGGCATGCTCCTCTTGAAGTGGTAGGTTTGGTTTGATCATGGCTAATAGTGCACTTATATGGCAATTAAATATCCAGTGCTATTAAATAATATGTGTCAGCTTATAGTTCAGCCCTTCCTCCCAGTGTCAAGACTCTGGGTCTTCTGATACAGCTGCAGCACAAAGGGTTGCAGGGCTTCTCCTCTGATGTCACTGCTTATACTGTGCATGCATTCTTGGGTAAGGTCCATGATCGGAGAGGGAGAAATCAAAATACAAAATAACAGCAAGCTAAAATGTGACAGGAAGGATGATTATAAAAAAAACATAAGCTGTCACCTTCATTGTCGGGAGAAGTTCAATGCTGGAAAAACATTCATGTGTGGATGTGGAAAGATTGGATGAGGTGTGTGTCAAACTATGCGCCGAATCAGACACAAGTGGTGGCACCTCTGAGCCGCTAATGAAAAATGGAAATGTGAAGCTCCGGCTTCCTTAACTAACACAATGCTCATGCTGTGCTGTGCTTACAAAAGGGAGATGTTAGGGTCGACATTTTTTGTCACTTCTACTGCTCTCTCTCGCTCTCTCGCTCTCTCTCTCAGTAATCAGTAAAGGCAGGACAGATGATCAGACACGGACACGGACATGGGAAAGCTGCGCCATGGCCTTGCACGGTAGGGGCTCTCACCTCATTCCATCCTTCTCCCAGCTCCTTTTCTCCCTTCTAGTCAAGTGATAAGAACTGTATGAAAGACCTTCCTTCCTTGATGGCAGTGGGAACTGTGAGATAAGACGGCCAGTGAAGTGGCTGTTTGCCTTCTCCGGGGAACAGGGAGTTCTCAGACTCCTCAGATACTGTTGTGCAGAAGGGATGAAGGTTACAGAGTGTGTAGGGAATGCGTGCAGATGGTATTCTTTTTTGTTTGTCTTAGCTTGCATTCCTGAGTATGTGTAGCATTTTTTTTTCACATGCAACATTGTCACAGCCCAGAAAAATACCGTCATTTAAGTTTTATCAGACAAATGAAAATTCCCAAAATACCTGTATAAAGTTGAAAACATGTCAGCCTCGAACTGTCAGCCACATCCTTGAGAGTCATGCGGTGGCAGAACAACACCTCGTATCTGATGAAGGGAGGTCGGGCTGACCCTGCTTGGAGCCTTGACGTAATCAAGCATTGCTACTTGAGTTTCATTTTTTAATTTTAGTTTTAGGAACAGTCTAAACGATTCCTCAAGTCAGAGTGAGTAATAATTAATCATGATGATATAAAATCCTCCAAAAAAATTGCCTTTTCAGCAGAGGCCCCATTCATAGTTTAATCTCAATTAAATCAATTTAATTTTTTCAACTCAATTGCATTTAAAATGACAAAATATACTGTATATGTTTGCACAATTACCTAATAAGTGAAAACTTTCAGATAGTTTTCACATCTGTGCCAGCATCCTTTTTCAATAAACCCAGCTCGAATTGGAATTTTTAACTGAATTCCTTCAGTTTTACCTCTATTTTCCAAGGTTGTTGTCTGCATTACGGGAAGGTAATGAGCTGTCAATCAGGTGACCAGGGTTTGATTCATGAGTGGCTTTCAGGAATGACAGAGCTATTGCGCCAATCAAACTTGGGCTGCGATGACAGCTGATGCTTGCAGAAAAAGAAACAAACAGGCACATTTGCATCGCTCAGTTCTTTTTTTTTTCTGCAAGCTGCCATCGCCTATTCAGTTTGACAGAAAATGTGATTATCTTTCTCTTCCCCTCATGTGGTTTCACTGAGGCAAAAGGAGACAAGGAGTGTTTGTGTGTTTGTGTGTGTTGGATTAGGTAGCAGCTTGAGGAGGCGGTCTGTGGCTGTCTTAATACACCACTCTCTGCTGGATGCACCTTGTGTCCCTGACACTTTCTCCCATTATTAGATACATTGCTTCCTGTTGAGGAGGCCAGGTGTTGCTGGCCGCACACATGCACACTTACATGCCAATACACATAAGCACATATGTGGCCTAAAGATCATTTGGAAGAGGACAGATATGATATATTTGTCAGCCTATCGATACTACACAGAGGTGGAACCCAAATTTTATTACCCACTTTTCAACTCACAGCTGTGTGAAACATCAAGATGAGAATGAGATGTTCTTTGAATTAGAGAATATAATCTTGGAAATGCCATTAATTTTGCTGTCAAGACCAAAAACGATGTGAAATAAACAGAAGAAAATTAAAATTATGTCACAATATGTTTCAGCCGTCAAGCAGTAAAAGCTGTTGTGTGGTAAAAAGAAACACAAAAATATTAAATGTTACAAAACAACACACCTTAAAGACCTAAATATCCTATTTCAATGTGATTCCATTTTAAAAATGTGCAAACTAATATGCAAAAGTATGGTCCATAACCAACCACCACATGCAGGTTCAAACCTGACCTCTAAAACTCCCTCTTATTCTTATAACTATCATAATTAATAGCACACTGCTCTATGGTACAAAGGGCCTCTGGCTGTATGCTAAAGTACTCATATTAATATTTATAACATTATATTGACACAATGATTATGGAGATAAATATTCACAAACATGCTTAACCTCTACCCTGTATATGTGTAGTTTGCTGTCTAACACTCTAGTAAATAGTAAATATAATTCTTCTGACTCACCTACAATTTATTAATTGTCAATTTCATCGCAAAACAGTCATCAATTTTACTCTCTCATAATTTCTCTAATTTAACAGAGAGATAGTAAAGTGCCTGTTCAAGGTTTATAGAATGAATTTCTTGAATGCAGTTCATTCCCTATTTTCTCTTGAAAATTTTTCTCTTAGATCCAAACAGGATTAGCTCTGGTTGTACCCAAGTCCAGTATATTTAGTACCTATGGGGCATCCTCTTTTACACATCTTAATCAGTTATCTTCCTCCTTTAGCCCATTATCTTTTTACAGTTCCCTGTAAGAATAAGGTAGATCTATCAAAGACACATATCTGACCTCCTCTGGGTAAATATTTATACATTTTTAACCAGTTTCAAACCTTTTGACTGCTAAGCAACAAAGAATGGGAAACTGTCAAAAGCTGGGTTATAACTCCATCCTCATATATAGTAAAAGGAATATGAAAAATACAATTTAATTACATTAAAGTTTTAATCTTAAAGATGTAATATGAAGCCAAGGTCTTTTTTTGCTTAAATTGCATGCTATCATGCAAGTTCACAGGCAACAATACATGCATGTTTCTTAGTGCTGCTGCTTCATTGTTCTGTTCTGTTCTGTTCTGTTGTGGTGGATTAGTGTGCCACTGTCACAGTTAACTGTGATCATTTGCTGTCATTTTCACCTCTTGTCAGACAGACAGTCATTTTCATTTTTATGTTTGGGAAGTGAGTAATAGAACAAGAGGTCACAACAAGGCTGAGTGAGCTGTTACATGATGAACTGCAGGCAACGTTGCAACACCTCGATAACTTTAACTTGAATCAGTGTTGTCATTAAGTAAACCAGATCCTTTCATTTTGTTATAAATATCTTGGTCCAATGGCATTTGCAGCAACAGGGAAGGATTATTGTACCTGGGAGTTTTTATTTTTTATTTATATTTAACCTTTATTTAACCAGGAATAAAACTCATTCAGATTAAAATTCTCTTGTCCTGGCCATGAGAAATTCAATCATACTCAACATTCAGCATACTCAATATAATGTAACAATAATAAAATATACGCAAACATCAACTTAAAATATACAAACTGCAGTATAGAATCGCATAATCAGTCATTTTTCATTAAAATCGATTAAAGTGTATTTGGGCAAAACAGTTGTGGATGCAGTACCAGGAAGTTCATACCAATCCATCCATCCATCCATCCATCCATCCATCCATCCATCCATCCATCCATCCATCCATCCATCCACTTACATACTGAAAATGACCTCATTGCCTGAGGTAAAAAACAAGTATGGTTTGTAATAAGTTGCTTGCACAGATATATAGTTTTATTTTCAGCTGGACATTTTCCAGATGTTGCACAACCATGACTGTGCTTCTCACTGTTACAGATGGACCCATTTGGTTCAATGGTGAGTGGATAGCTGAACCACTAGTCTCTCTCTTTCTTATTATCACTATTACAATTAAAATATGTGTTCTTATCACTGATACAAATCTCTAAATCTATTTCCCTCCAAGGTTGTTTCTTTTCATTTAATTTGAACTATGTGCCAAAATCCCACTTTGTAATTATAGGGCATTAATTATATTGTGTTCGTTAACAGATACAGCTTCCTCATGCCAAAAAACTTTTTTAATATTAAAAGTCTGAAGCCAAGGCTTACAACCACTGTTTAATTAAAAAAGGGCAGAAAATAATTTGGTTTTTGGGGCCAACATTCAAGTAGGAAGAATGCCAAATTCATTCTAAAAGTATGATCAATTTGATGGTTATGATAGAATAAGTTATAATATGTGGACATTTAATATGTGGAAATGTTTTTTTTTGCACATTGTAAAGTCATATGAAGCAGACGCAGCTTTGTTAAAGTGAAGACACTGTATAACTGTCTGATGAAGCAGGGTTACCATGTCATCTGGTTGGTGGAATAAAAGTAAAATCATCTTTTTAACAGCTCTTTCTGCGCAGCAAAGTTACGCAGCCAGCTGCATGGACAACAATTGTGAGACAGTTGTCAAATACACACAGTGTGTAAGTGCATAAATCCTCAGGTTGGTGCTCATGGTGAAAATGTCAAACAAACAGCAATAAAAAGCCAAGGGGGAATGCAAGTCTCTCATAGAGCAGCATGACTGTTATGGTAATGTTTTTAGATATTGTCACACACACTAAACCTTCACACAGTGGGGTTTTTTTTCTTTTTTTTTTTTGGAAGTGCTGAGATGATGCACTCCCCAGCATCTTGCCAGAGAAAAGCACAATAATAGATGGATACATGCCCAAACACAGAACAGCCACTAGAATGATTAGAGAAATGATACATAACGATTGTGTTCATGAGGGTGTTAGATGATCTGAACCATACAAATCACTCATGTTACATAATAATACTTCACAACACTGCAAAAAAGGGGCACTTTTGTATACCCTCTGAAAACTACATAATTCGAAGACAGAAAGGCTTCAATTACTCCTTTAATGTAAGATAGGGGCGTGGTATACGGTGTTGGTCTGGTGAATTTACCAAACCCAGCAAGGTAAATTCAGATTAAACCTCAAAGTGAAATAGCCAGCTGGTCGGTGGCTGAGAGGTAAGATTGATGTGCTGGGCACCAGGTGTGAAAGTGTGCTGTATGTTAGTTCCCTCTGTGGGATTGTGGGAGAAACTGTTTCCTTAGATTACCTCCTGTCTTGTGCTTAAAAGACCAAATGAAGAAATTCATTTGGCTGCATCGTGACAACAGCTATGGTTTGTAGTCTTTCAAATTAAAACTGGGTCAGCATATGATCAGGAGTGTCAGTCTGTCTCATCTAATTAAACATCAAAGCAGAATAAGTCAGATTCTCTCTCGCTGAGCAGAGTGAGAAACAAAAGTGTCTTGCTGTTGCCCTCCATGCTCATAAAGAAGAGAAAGCTGCCTTTACACACCCACAGGCCAGCAATTACAACTTTTAGCTGCTTCTTTTTCCTGCTCTATCAAAATGTCAGAGCTGGAGTCTGAGAGGACTGAGGATAAAGGAAGATGCACTAGACAACTGACAGAATGAAACAGGAGGAGAGTTGAGACGAATTAACAATTGTTTCAGCACGGGGCATGGATTTTCTGTACATTTCAGATATTGACTTTTGTGGGGAAAGAAACTGACATTCAGTCCAACTTGCTAGCATATAATTAAGAATTCTTGATGCACGATATATTGCACATGTGGCAAAAAGACTTTTAGTTGAACTTTCTGTAGGCCCTGCAACTAAAAGCGCTTGTGGATGCCCTGGGTGCAGTACACACAGCTTCAGTACCAAAAATATTTTAATAGGATTTGTGCACATAAATAATCTCAATACTCATTTGTTCAGGCTGTTCACTGCCTTACAAGTGAAAACAGTTGCAAAAAGTAACAGTTCAAGTTCATTCTCTACCACCAGTCACAAACATGTACACTTCTCTTATTGGCTGAGATGGAAACTCATTAAAACTGTGTGCTTTTGTGTGTGTGGTTGAAATGGGTATAAATGAACAACATGTTTATATGCATGACAATGCTGACCTCTCCGTTTCTGTCAGAGATGGTCATGCTCAATAATGTATTCTGACCAATATGCAAACATCCTCATGGGTGGATTTAGAGAAAATGTATAAATTATCAACCTAAGAAAAAAAGGCAAAAGGCAAATGATACTGACAGCTGAACAGCAGGTATGAATTAGTTTATGTTATTGCCTGAAAAATGCAATGCATACCTTTGTGCATAAAATCTAATATTTGGGCTTGGTATAAAAACTAATTTCCTATACATTTAAGTATAGACTGACAGCATCAATGAGCTCTCTATCTCCTTGACAACTGATCTCACTTCGTTCTTGATTCAGACTATTTACTGTTAAGCTATTTAACAACCATAATAAGTATGAAACAAAGACCCATGTTAATTTTCAAGATTTTTTCTTTTCATCCTCTCCATTCGCTTGGCTTATTAACCTGTTTGAGATGCTGAAATGATGGAGGATAAGCAGCCAGCCCAAGGGGTAGGTTGTACATCTTACAAAGGACTTCAGTGGGATTTAAGTGATGTCATTGTTTTCTCTAAAGTCTGTGTTCTCCCTTTGAACACATTTTATCTTCACATCTCTGCACTCGCCTGCAATTGTAGCTATACACTGGGGGTGTTTTGAACTAAATTAGCAATAGTCACTTGTGGAGAATACTTAACTTGTATAACATAAATTCATGTTCTAAAAATAAGAATCAGTTATTGCAGCCTCTGAGTGAACTCACACAGAGCTTGAGAGAATGAAGGGATGAGAATGACATTGAAAAATTAACAAACTGTCACCTTCCCCTCAAAAGTGTCCTGGCCAAGAAACCATGACAAAAGTACAGGAAAAGAAGATAACTGAATGTAACTGGTGCTCATCATCCAAGCATCCTGGGATCTCTACTGATGAAGAAAGCAGTGCAAAAACTTCAAATGAGCTCAGAGAGACCCTTTTGCTTTTGTCTGGTCCCCTTTACTCCTGCAGCAGTAGCTGGAGAAAGTAGTAGTGTGACACTTGGCTCCCCTGGGCCCAGGCTGCTATAAGCCAGCAATGAAATGCAGTGCCTTCTGCCATGTCTGTGTACTCAAACTGGTGTTTTTTGGCTGTGGAGGAATCAGAGTGGGGATTCGGGGCTCTATTCACCCAAAGGAGTGCAGATTTCATATTCCAGAGTGAAATGCCTTCTGGCACTTTTTCTCCAGCCCTTGATTTGAATAGACAAAAGCTGCTAGAGAGGATTGAAGGATAAAAGAGGCTGGAGGAAATAAGTGACTGGAGCCTTAGGAACAGACATGGTCTATATGCTGTTTCAGCACTCACACATGTGTGGATGTGGAGTGCTCAGTGTGAAAGTTGTGATAAAAAATGAGGATGAGCGTCTTGTGAAGTCTTGGCTAGAAGGTGCCACAAAAGATAATGCGGAGGAGTCTGTTTACACCTGTTTATGTTCAGTATAGCAGTGGGTTGTGATACCATACTGGGTTCCCTATTTTGACAACATCCTTACTGTTATTAAAACAGAAACACAAATAACAACAAAACACATACTCTGACTTAAAGGGGACATTCAATGGAAAATCAAATTTCTGATGTTTTTTGGTGTGTCCCCGTGTCCCTCCCGTATCTAAACAACACTAAAGTGTCAATAAACACTTCAGCCACTTTTTAGAAAAAAGGGCTTCTCTGTTTATCTGTGATCAAGCAATCGGTTTTGAAAAGTCAAATTTAGTTATGCAACTAGCACATTTGCCCTTTAACGAACCCTCCCCAACAGCTACTCCCGGTCATGGGCGTGAACATTCAACCTGAAGAAGGAGAGGCTGAATCACTTCCGCCATTACAACTATTGTATCTGTTGAGAGCAACATGTCTCAGAAGAGAGTTCAGTTCATTGTTGCTCTGTTGCTGGTTGTCAAAAACAAGACTCCCTTCTAATGAGGAAAAGGGAGCAGAATGGATAACTTTAATTTTTGATAGCAATATTCCTGCTAAGCTTCCTGAAATGCTGTTTGTAGCAGTCACTTTGAAGTGGATAGTTATACAAACTTTGGACAATACAACATGGGACTCATCAGCAGGAAGCAGCTCCAACAATCTGTAAGGATTTCCTGAAGGCAATGTAAGTTTTTCCAAATTAAGTAATAATGTATTTGTGAGCTTGACTGCTTCTTTTCTTGTGTAGCAATAGCTAACGACGGCTAATTGCAGCCTCATTTGAAAGGCAGTGTGTGTGTTTGCCTTTTCTGATTGTCTCTGTAGTGATAGAAATTGAATGAGTGAGAGTGAGCGTTTGTCTCAGCTCCACGATACTGTTTGCGAGCAAAACGCTGCACAACGTCTGTGAAAATGTGTGTATTATTGTGTTGTTTTGCGAGTGCGCTTGGGTTAGCATATATGCTAACTAGCATCAGCGCGAACTGCGGAAGGCAGAGATCGTGTGTGCTCGCGTGTGTGCTTTTTGTTTGTCTCGGCTCGCGTGTCGGTAACACTGACTGCGGAAGGCAGAGATCGTGTGTGCTCGCGTGTGTGCTTTTTGTTTGTCTCTGCTCGCGTGTCGGCCGGCCCGGTCTCAGGTTAGCACTTATGCTAACTAGCATCAGCAACGGACTACGAAAGGCAGAAATCGTGTGTGCTTTTTGTTTGTCTCGGCTCGCTGTTTTAAAAGCGAACCGCTGAATGAGCTGTGAGAAACTGTGACCATAGGGAATAACTTTATTTTACATGTAAATTAAACCACGCAGGTGCTGCGGTTTGGGGGCGAAGCACAGCGCAGCAGTTAGTCCGCTCGTAGCTGGCCAATCACCAGCGAGTGGGAATGCGCTTGGTAGCCAATCGCAAGAGACTCAAGAGAGTGTTCTGGGGGTGGGCATTAGCTCCGAAACAGAGCGCCCGTTCAAATGCTGTCAGAGATGAGCAATAAACTGCCTTAATCTGAAGAGACTATGAGGTTATTGACCATAAATATTATTAAGTTTATCTAAACCCTAAACTGACGCAGGAACATGAACTGATTCCAGCAACAGATTGTGTTCACCACTTTTGACAATGCTTCAGCGTTTGTCTTCCAAATGCATTTTTTGTGGAACATGTAAAATATGTTGTTTAGATGTTTCCTACTGAAATGCATTTTAGGAGCTGTTACTGGATCAAACAAGCAGACATGTACCACGTTGGATTGTTTTCTTACTCAACAAGAAGATTTTTGACTGTTACCTCACTTAGGAGCTCATGTAAGAATACAGAAATGAAGAGAGGCTGGTTTAGGTTGAGTGTGGCCTTATGAAATGATAAAAGATTCCATGACTATTATGCAAGGTGTCAAGGGGACAACAGTCACTGAGATGTTAGAGTCTAGGACAGCAAAACCTACGGCAGGTGATGTTATTCTGTCAGGTGCCACAGGGAGCAATGCTGAACAAACACCTACAAAAACATCCTGAGACAGCAGAGGGAAGGAGGGAGTTTTCCAACAGTGATTGAAATGTAAAATCTGCTGAAGAGAAATTACATTTAAAATGCTAAAGTTCTCACACACTAAATGTATCAAGAATAATCCACTGCAATTAAGTCAAACCAGTCTGTCTGTTCACAACGCAACAACAACAGGACTGAAGAGCTGCT
Organism: Brachirus orientalis; assembly: GCA_016785285.1. NCBI lineage: Eukaryota > Metazoa > Chordata > Actinopteri > Pleuronectiformes > Soleidae > Brachirus > Brachirus orientalis. Next base: position 4,221,750 of record JAFBJR010000233.1, read on the forward strand.
CTTGAAAATGGACAATGCCAGAAACTCTCTTAATTAGACAAGACACTTAGGAATGAATCTGTGCCTAAGGCTGGTTCTTGCTTGAGATCCCCTGTCTTAATAAGTAACACTTCAACCAAGCAGTATCTATTAAGTTCATCAGGGTTTGCATGTACTTTGAGTTGTGTGATATATGAAATGCCTTAGGAGGCGTAAGTGGTATTTTACAGATAAAAAGGAAAAAATCAGAGAAAGGTCAGAAAAGTTTAAATCAATGGTAAATCAGATTCCACATGATACCCAAGTGTGCATTAGCATTTGCTTTTATGGAGACTTTTAGGGTGAGTAAATTGGTTGTAAATGCTAAAGCATTTGTCAAGAAGAGCCCTGAATCTCTGCATCAGTGAATTTCTCTTGACATCCTGTCTCCTCTAGAACTGCAAGAGGTCAGCTATTAAAGCACTTCAAGGAGCATCATCATGTAGGAACTATGCCCCATTTTACCCCTCACACATGCCTACACACATAGTTTTTACACTTAGCACTGCATTTGTAGCCCTCATCGCACCAGCTTTTTTTTTTTTTCCCTGGCCTCAAAGGATTAATCAGGAAGCTTTTATAATACAGCTGCAAATAAGCAGACATCTCTCTCTCCTCCTTTTGAGGAGAGAGAAGCAGCAGCCTTCCTCCTACTTTAGTAAAGACTGCCGTGGGAGCACATCAAACACCTGCCCTCGGCACCTGAGGCAATGAAAAATGAATCAACAAACAAATGAATAAGTTATAACAAAGGGGAAAAAACAAACAAGGAGCCTTTTAAAATATGCGCATGTTTATCTTCACAGTTGTAAAATTGCAGACTTTTCCGTTTGTGATAATCCGACATATATTTTTAGGAAACACTAAATACATCACTTTCTCATTAGATTGTTGCTCTTTGTAAAAAGGGCTTCTGTGTGTTGTTTTTGTGTACAGCATTGTTAGCTATACATTACTTTCCACTGGCTTACTGCATTTAAGTCTCCAGTATAGAACTAAAAATATATATTTTTTTTAATTATGCAGCATTTTAGGAAATGTTTAGTGTCAACTACTAAGAGGTAATGCTTTTGACTGTGTGCACAGCTTTGTGGAAACTGTATTTAATTAACAAATATAAGAGGTCCTCTTAAAGGACTGCATTACCATTAAAACAACAAACCATTCAATGTATGTGCAGATGTTGCAATGTTCATGAATTAAAAGAAATCGAAGAAACTGGCACCTGCATGCAACAATTCACTGACCCGTGTTGTTAACAGCATAACTGCTGAGCCATGTCAGCCGACTGTTAATGTGGATTAGTTTGTGCCTGTATTGTTGACAGAGAAGTCTTTAATTGAAATCAAGGACACTTCTGTAATAGACTTGTGTCACCCAAATACAGTGGCTGTTAGTTTGCAAACAGCTTAGCAAGCAGCAATCGTTTCTTGTGCTTTGATTCCATGCTAAGTGCTTCATCAATCACAATCCCAGACAGATCATTAGAGGCTTCTCAGGATGACAAGACCAGCCAAAACATCTACAGCAGATCGCCCCAGACCACCCCTCAAACCTTTAATTATGCCTGACGTTGGCAGTTATCATAGACATGCTGCAGCTATTAGTTCAAGCAACTTGTTAGTGTCAAGGGTTTTAAATGTCTTACCTTGCATTAAAGTAGACCACAGCAACATGTTGTGTGTGTGTGTTTTGCAGGCTACATGAGGAAAAATAAAGGTCCAGAGTGTGGGATTCCGGCGTGTGCGTGTGTTATGTTATCTTATGTAAGATTACTTACATTAGCATTTAGTTCTGGCACCGCTATGCTTTTGCAGATTCAAAGATTATTCATCTAGCAGGGCTGTATAGTCTTTTTCACACAAAGATCAAAGTTTCCACATTGGTTTTGATACAAAGAGACACATGGTAGGACACAATTTTTGTAACTTTTTTTTTTAATTATAATTAACAAATCTCATCAACAAACTAAAACTAACACTGAAATAAAAGTGCATGTCTGCCTGTTCAACCAATGAAACATCCTCTCATTGCAATGAAGCAAAGATATGAACTTAAGTGGATTTGCAGATTAAAATAACCTTATCCTTAAATGACCCATTGCCCCATTGTTCCTCCTCAGAGTCCAACATTAGATGGCTACATGTGTACTATGCAGCTCCAAGTGTTTCTGCAAACAGTAAGCATATACTGTACATAGTGAACTTATCTGCAAACGAGCAGGACAGACATGGGAATTTGTTTAGTATGTACTCACTTACTGTCAGAAAAACATGCCCTTTTGTCCTTCCTGCCCACCTGCATAATGGAAACACTTATTCACAAATGTATCACCTTGGGAATAACTGGTCTTGTGTGTGTATGTGTGTGTTGTGGTGGAACAAGGCTGTGCCCTAGGACAGTTTGTTCTATTCCAGATGAGCAGCTGGGCGATACATACCAGAGCAGACAGCCCGAGTCACGAGGTTACTGTCACAGGCCCTTCATCTGTGTGTGCACGGACAGAGGGAATCCTAGAGAGGGTATGACTATGTCTAGACACATTTCCTGACCTTGGCCTCATGAGGTACTCTGAGGTTCAAGTGCCCCCTGGTGAACAGAAGGGAGTAAAGTCCCTGAGCAAGTCCAACTTTTTGTGGGGGTTAGTAATGACATTAATCATAGCTACAGTTCAAATGTCCCAGTAAGACATGACAGTGAGCCAATAAGAAAAGTCCCAGAGCTTTAAAACCAAAAAGGAGGTTTTAATTAATTTTAATTACATTTTTCATTTGTATTGTACCACTTCATATCCTACTATGACATATTAATTTAGTACTTAAAAAACTTGTATATGTTTATAAAAATCACTCATAAGATCTCTAGTCTAATTACAATTAAAAACTGCAGATTATATAAACATTAAGCATATTTATGTATGGCACACAGCTACAGGATGTTACCTGCTCATGTTTTGTTTTGGATATGGATCCAATGTAACATTAATGACTACTTGCCTCAGGAGAGTTATTGTGCTTATTCCAGCAGACAGAGGCGGGAGATCAAATGAATATCAGTTCCCATTGGAGCTGTAGCTTTGGCTGCTGTTTAAAGCCAAATCAATGAAAGAAACATGACCCATGTCTATCTGTTGTGTATAGGACTACAATATGTTTCTGGGAAAGTTGCTTGCTATACTATATGATTCAGGAAAAAAAGTTATTTGTAGGAAGAAAAAAAAACAGATACAGTATAATTTGCAAATGATTTACAACACTGTTGGGCATGTACTTTAATGACTACTTTTAACACCTGAGCAAACTGTTGTACATAGCAGCAGCCAAATGCAACAGAAGCTGTGTGGATTTGTGCTTGCTGACTATGGAGATTTGACTGATTTAGCTCCTGGCACAGGCTACCTTCACTGTCTTAAGCCATTGGTGATTATTGTACTGCTAAAGTGTTGCTTCAGGGTCCCCATTTCCCTGCATTAATGTCTAACTTTGACCAACAGTATATCAAAGGCTTACTCTATGGCCTCTGTACATCTTAGTATGCTCCCCAAATAACAGGTTCAGCTCGGGGGCTTTTGACAGCCAGAAAAAAATGGAGAGAGAGAGATAGAAACACGCCATATTTCTGTTACATTTGAAAGAACAATTTATTATCAAGAATGAGAATATCAAAGAGGAGAGAGGAAAATAAGTACACCAGTGTCATAGACTTGTTTTCACTGATAACATACAGTAAATGCTTCCAGCACAGAAAGAATGACTCGTTAAGCTTTTTTTGAGATTATCCCATTCAGTTTTATGCCTCTAGTTACTGTATTTGATAACGCTTTAGATTAAGGCCCACAATGCACAGTGTAATCACTTTAAAGTTACAGTGTAAACTTTTGTACTAATGTTCTCTTTTTAAGATCCTGAATTGTTTCACTGACTTCTCATCTTGTTTGCCAGTGTGCGCACTACACATTTGTACTGGAACATACTGAAGTACCATGAGTACAAAAGATTACAGAATAACTGGCGTAGATGCTCTGTATGCTGTAGACTGTAATGTAAGGTGTTACCCTGTCTTCCATACTGTTTTGCCTTATTGTGTAAATATAACTGCTTTCTGCCAAACAGAGATCACAACAGCAGTTGTGAAGAGGCTTCAAAGTAGTTGTTAAATGTCAGTTCTCTAAAGTGCTTTGTGCCCCCTTTTTGTCCTCATCACAGATAAGGTAGTAGTTCCTTGGGGTCTCAGTTGTCTTCTGGGTTTCTTATTGCCAATCAAAGGTACGCTTCACCAGCCTGAAGAAGGTTCGGTTGTGTTCCTGTAGGTAAGAGCGGAGCTGCTGGAGGACAGTGCTATTGACAGGTGGGTGAGGACGTCCCTTAGATTCATGCAGACATCGCTCTCGCCCGTCACTTCGGATACAGTAAAACCCCTTGGTTTGGTTGAAGTAAAAGTTGGAGGACACTATCCTTGGGGGCAAATTGAGGAAGAGTTCCACCTTCTGAAGCTCTGGCAGGGGGTCACGGATCAGAGCGTCCCCATCTACGATGTGTATTTGTTCCAAGGGAAAGTGACGCAGCCAGTTGCGCAAGTGGATGTCATAGAGGCTCCTCTGAATTGCCTTGTATCGAATATTTAGGGCTCCATTGCGCACAAGCAGGTTCTCAATGGCTTGCACTGGCTTGTGGTTCTCCAGCCGGTTGAAGTAGACCTGGGTGTAATCAGATATGACCCGCTCGACGGGGTCTCGCAAGATCAGTAGCAGCTTTATGGAGGAGTTCATGGCACAGATGCGTTCTGGTGCAAGGGCTGATGTAAAGTAACCTGGAGTTTTCTCCACTGTGATCTGGTGTGGGTAAGAGTAGGGCATCAGCTCACGGTACCACTCAAAGCCCTTGGCATAGTTCTCATCCCAGTCAAAGAAGTGCACCTCAGTGGCAGCAGCAGCAACCTCCGGGTGTATGTCTAACATTTCCAACAGTGCTCGTGTGCCCCCTTTGCGTACCCCAATAATTATACTATGTGGGGCTCTTTTGCTAGTTCCTGGGGGTGGAGATGATGGCGCATCTTCAGAGACATTTACTGGTAGCCCAGAATCAAGATCCATGGCGTCCAATGTTACGTCATACCCTGGCTGAACAAGCTCACATGAAGCAGCATAGGTCTGGAGAAACAGAAGAAAGGCTGATGAAAATAAAAAAGCCATGGCGTTGGATTGACAAATGGCAGAGACAGAGGCAAAAAAAAAACAGCAGACTTTAGGTGTGGACCAGATCTGTCTTTATGAGCTCAAGAGTAAAAAGTGAAATGGAGAGTGCAGTCTTTGTCTGCCATTGAATTTGAACTGGAGGAGGTGGAGGAGGAGAAATCGTCAGTAGTCCACAGCACATCTGTAGTGGAGAGAGGAAAGACAAAAAAGAAGAAAAGGCTTTCAGGTTTCAGTCTTACAGAGCAGAATGACTCTTTTATACTGAATTGCACTTTTCTCATTCACCTGAAAAGGAATCCAGTCATAAATAAAATCCATGTAAGTGTAAGTGTCATGTAAGTGTATGATTTCAAAGGGATCATTTCAATTCATCATTCTTTGAGTCACTTTTCATCTACTCATATGTTCTTTACTCTCACTCTATAAAGTCACTTCCAATTGATGCTTTAATTCCTCCAGCTGAAAAACATTTAGCCAGACAGCTCGTTAGAAAATGTGCTTGCGATATGTAAGTGTGGCTCAGGGCCAGAAGACAAGGCCAGAGTGCTTTGTCTTCCTTTACCAGGTCCAAATCCACACCAGAATCAATATATATAACACACACACCCCAGGCATCGACTCAAGGTATTTGGAGATGAACAAACACAAATTTATTGCAGGAAATCACAGTTCTTACTTCTGTGTGACTGATTTCCTATATGTGATTGGATATATAAGAGTGGACTTCAGCAAACACAAAAAGATTTACAGCTTTAAAACAAATTCATCATATGGATTAAAAAAAGCACATTTAAAACCAAAGGAACATCAAAAACTGCCTCATCATTTTAACTTTTTACACTTTGTTCTACTAATGATGTTTGATATTTTACTATTTGCCTTGTTCTTTTTCATCCAGTGGGCACTTGTTATATGGTTTACCTCTACATAACTGAAAAAAAAGAAATTTTAAATGTCATAGAATTCATTTATAAACAAAACTCAAGATTCAACAGCAAAGCTTACTCTTATGTATTCTCAACAAATGAGGATGCATATACCTCACCTACCTCTGTGAGACTATAAATAAAAAAAACTTTTATTAGAGAATGCAGGGGATACCATCCCTCCATTAGGGTGCAAATGGATGAATAAAGCATAAACATTCAAACTATTGAAATTATGAGGCTGCATAAAAATATCTTAATCTGTGTACTCAGGCTGTTTTTTTGAGACAGAGTTTAGTTGTTAATCACATCTCTGCTTATAGAAATACTATACCTCAAGCAAGATTTATTTAGATAAGGTATAATTCGCCCAGTGAGGAATAGAATCACCACAGTGCATTGCACCTTTGTAAAATGTCACATGTGGCCCTTCCCTCACCTTACAGAGTCATTCAACCATATAAAGACAATGACACAAGCCCTTGTTTCTGTTACTATCTGTGGCTTGAGTGTGAGACCATAGGCCTATGAGTTAAACACAGGAGAGTTGACCTGCCCCACAGGGCTCAGGGTTGTGTAGGGAGGCACTTATGTGCTGTGACAGGCGCGCCTGCCTGTCAGCATGTCCCTCACAGAGAGCTGCCAAGTCCAATGCTAACAGCCAGACAGCCAGACGAGCTTTCTGTCTCCTCCAATTCCCCCCCTCTCCTCTCACAGCACACCACCACCTGGAAAGAGCCATTGTTTCACATTCCACTGGGCCTTGCCGCTTTATTCAGCGTTTGATGCATATCTTTCTAGCTTTTCATTTGGCACATGGCAGCCACACTATGTGGCAGACCGCTTAACCAAGACTATTTCCTCTATGGAAGGTTACACCACACAGCGTGGCAGGTCACTGTGAAACCTGGGAGAAGCACCATCAGTGAGTGTATCTCAAAGCACTGGCAGCAGGAGAGTCTGGATTCAAAACTCTCTGGTACATTTTCTGCTGGATGAATTTGCATGTTTTGCCTCTCTGCATTTACTCCTGGCTCTTTGGAAGAACAACCACCTTAGTCCTCCACAGCAGCACGAAGGTGCAGTCAGACCATAAACTGGCAAGATTCAGCTTCACTGAGGCAGAATGCAAATGAAACTGGTTATACTATGGAAGGGAGTGAAAGCAAGATGATGAGTCATTAACACCTTGCACTTATTACAGGACAGTGTCCCCTAATTTTTCAAAAGACTTCACTGGACAATGATACAATTTCATTCAGTTTATTCACACCCATCCTACACTGTATATTTTAAAATAATTTAGGGATCAGAGATATCTACTCTGATGTGACTGATCCACTTTAATTGTCAGCACTGTAGTAGAATAAAATGTTGGCTGCACTTAATCACACATTTAGCAGCCAGCTTTGTTCCATAGCAATTCATGGCCTCATGTTAAATGCCCCCAAACAATTATCATCAAGGTGTAAAATATTATACAAGTAATTCGATGATCTATTACTTAACTACTGAATTCCACCAATTGAAAGACATTAGTAATACTTTTAGTTCAAGTTCAGTCAAAATCAGAATGAGGTGGTATCAAAGTCATCTTGCTTTCTTATCGCAAGCTTGTTAAATATAGACGTTACAGTCTTCTTGCACCCAGTTTTAATTAATTTTTGCTTATTAGGGCTGGGCTCTAAGGCAATGAATCTTATCCCGATTTAAAAGATTCATTAGTCAATATCGATAATAATCATGATAAAATGTCAAATAGTTGGAGAATGTGTTTTGTTCCTGAAGGTATGTTAAAGAAACCAATTGACAGAAAATAACAAACTCATTAAACAAAGAGTCATGTCCCAAATCTGAGGCAAAGCATTGATAATAATTATGTGTTATGATGCAAAGTGTGTTTGCACAGTGCATAGACACATCAATACAAATATACTAAGAAAATTATATCAAAATATATACAGTATGTTATTGAATTACTGCCTTGCATGCTGGGATATACTCCAACTTCTCATTGTCCCTTTTTTATGAAGAGTTAAACTGTATTCATTGCAGTCGCATACAAATTGCTGGACAAAAAAATAACAAAATAATACAGAGACTCCACACATGAGAGCTGCACTTGCTGACCATTACAGTTTAAAACTTGTCTGGCACCACAGCAAAACTGATGCCTACTGCTCGAGCAGACAGCACCACCAACAGATCTGCACTATTCATTATATCCCGCCAGGCAAACAAGAGAGCCACACAACTTCTGAACAGCATGGAAAACTAGGATCCCACTAATTAACCCAAACAGCCGCTTCTATACACCAGCAGAACACTCATTCGTATTCAGCAGAGCCCCCTGTCATTAACTGCGCTAGGTAGCAGGTATTGTACGGGGCAACTATTTTTTATTGGTTCTCATTAAAGATATTAGCACAATATAATTGTTGCTGCAATAAAGCTTGATAGCGAAGGATGATTGTGCAATAAAAATTATTAATTTCAAATGAGCAAGTTAAAAGTTTCTCTCAGTATTAATATTTTTTGTATGTTTTTACATTCTTCAAAGAATTTGTGCATGTAAATGCACAAACATCCACAGCAGAGGCTGGGGATTGTTTTACTGAAGAAGAAAGCCATCCTCTGAAGCAGTATTATGTGCAGACGGACAAGCCTCCATGTCTGCTGTTTGTTTCTTTAGTTTTTTTTTTACCAGGGTCCAGTATCTCCGTTTCACTGGACCACAACCCTGTTATTCAATCTCTTGTAAAATGGACTGATCCTTCCTTCAAAACATGAGATGCAGAAACACACACACTTTCATTATTATTTTTTTTTCTACAAGACTTTCCTCTTTGCTCTTATGTCTCTTCCTCAACTGTTTTCCACCAACATGCCCTTTAAAACCAGTACAATATATTTCCCACCCACACACCTCCAACTGTAACTCTGTACTCCCACATGCAAGATGTGTTTTAAATTATGAATGCATTTTACTTTGCTGTGGGATTACTGGCTTAGTTTATTGATTCTTGTTACAACAATTTAAGGATTAACTCACAGAGGATCAATATGTAGGACTTCTTCCTTCCTTCACCTTATCCGTGGACCCCACACCCCACAAGCCAACACAGTTACAAAACATCATTCATGTCATACAGTAAATCTTTCATTATCACTCGTATTAGGTTTCCAAAACACTTAAAATGCGCTCTGCATCAGCATGCAAGAGATTTTAAACGGGCACCTTGAACCCTGCTGGGCATTTCAGTTTACTCACAAAGCTTGACCAATCAAATGGCCCCCATTTACTGGTGACTATATAGGTTGGAGGCTGTGGTAACTTAAGAGCAGAGAGTTGCCACTTTCAATCTCCAAGCTGGCGAGGAATGTGCGACTGAGGAATGAACAATGTCTTCCCTTCTCAAAAACTCAAAATCAAAGCATTTAACCTCCAGACACCAGCTATTTAATACTTGAACAGCGCTGCAATGGTCTTGAAAGTCTTTTGTCGGTAGCTCTAAAAGTATGAAAATATCTTAATCTCTTACCCATACTACTTTATTGTGTTTTTTATGTTTATGTAAAAGAGAGATCCAAGGTGCTACAGGTACACCTAAATCAAATCATTAGTCCTGCACTAGGTCCTAATTTATATTGCTGCTAGGGACGTTATATTTATCCTAGGCATAGTGATGTCAATGTGGTGGACAGAACAACAGAAATAACACAATACCATTAAAAAAGTAAGATTAACTGACTTTTTGCAGAACTGTTGTTTTACTGCACTGTTTTAGCTCAGTTTACCTAATCACTGCAATGCAACCGGAATCTGTGTTAACAGTGACACTCTCCTCTGGGGCCACCTGGTGGATGAGCATCTCAAAGTAACATTGATTTATATTTTTTTCCTCAGTTCAACATCAAAAACATTAACTGATGCAGACAGTGGTACAGTTCATCAGCAGAAAACACACTGACTGAGGATGCAAGACATCACACTGAAGCTCATATGGTAAGCAGTAGTTTAGCTATTTCAGGAGCGTATGAGTAACATAATGACCTAATCCACACCCACATGTCAGTACAGGCATTCATTAAGGATTTGAAGAGGATGTAATCTGTCATTTGCTGGTACATCCAGACACATGTGGCCCCAGGCACTAATTACATTCATTTGACTGTGATCCTCTGTACACAGTATAGCAGTCTTTTCAGCTAAATTTTTTTCTCTGCAGTGTGGTGCACTGAGCAACGTAGTGTCTTTCTTCTGCCCACTGCCATCTGTGACAGAGTAGAGCCTGAGCTACACAACATGATGAAGGTCTGTGTCTCATAAACAAATATATGTCCATGCCACACTGGTGACATTTACATTAAGATTTGTCTCTACAAGCAACATTTCACACTATTTGGCAATCATTTTGACAGGGGTTCATTGGTTTTTCTTGATTGTTGCAGACATTCCATGTGTCAAACAATGCTGCATATTGCATATTGTCATTTCACTATGGCAATACCCCATCCAGTTATCCAGCCTTAACACAACACAGTTCAACTAGTCTAGTCGTTTAAGCTCTGGCCCAGACTTCCTCCAGTTTATATGTGGCATTAATCAATACTTTGAGATTTATTTCAAGCATCAAATGATATTTTCTGCATTCCCACAAGGCATTTTCACAGATAAAATAGGCAAACTTAATCATCGCTCTTAGATGAGTAGAGGCAACCAATCCCAGGGACGGTGACTCACTCAGGGAAGTGTCTTGCGGTCAGTCAGATACAAGAACAAGCTATGTGAAAGAATTCAATCAGTGAGTGGCCTGATGAGCCTCATTCAGCCTGCCACTTCTGATAAAGCACCTGTGCCTTCCACAGAGTCAAGATCCTCCCACTGCAATATAGGCTCCTCATCACAGCACTACAATAAAGCTAATTCTGCTCAGCCAATTTAATGTTAATGTAATTCTTATCATGCTTTTCCCATCAAAACTTTCCTAGTTTCCACAATGAGTTTGATCTTCACCGTGTAAAGTAATTGCTCTACAGCTCATCGCAGTGGGAAATGCAGACTTAATCAAAACAAATGCACTGACTATATTCTCTCTTCATGGGTCTAAGCTTTTGGAAAGCCAGTGTTGTACTCCAGTCTCACAGGCATCCTGCAAGCTGCAATATACACATGCATTATGGATGAATTACTTCAGAAAATAAGGAGCAGAGCATCTTGTAATGAACTGTAAGGATACTCTTAATCTTTGATGAGGCCAATCTGATGAATAGTTTAATGAGAAAAAAAATATGAGAAGGCCCGTTGCCTGCTGACAGAGAAATCAGAACTCTGATGAGCAAACTGCAGAAACATGCACAATGGTTTGGAGAATTTTCTGATCTTGTAGAGTTGTTCATTGGATGCTATCAAACGTGTGGCTCATAAACAGCATTAAGTAACACAGTGCAAGAAATCTCACCTTAGCTAAGTCATGTTTTATGTACTGTGCAAAGGTGTATATTACATTTCAAGTAAGGTATGGTATTATTTTTTTATATATCTTCTGCTTGTTTCCTTAAACTGCAGCTGGTGTATGTAGTTCCACATAAAATCTCTCTCACTCACTGGCACAACAGCATCATTTTGGAAGGCACACACTACAGATCTGCCAGTGTTTTCCTGTCATCACCAATATGTATTCAGCACTGCAGAACTTGAGGTTTTGTATTTGGACCTTCTCTGATGTGCTGTTGGCTGCCAAGCACTGAAGTGATTCAACACCCTGTCGCAGTTGTTGAGTTGATAATAATGCACTTATCTTAAAAACCGTTCCCGACATGAGGCTCTATATTTGTACACAAATCAGAGGTCAATTGCATTACGCAGCTAAGTATGTCAGTACTGGTTACAGTGCTCCCTGCTGCATAAACCAGTGCATACACAAACAAACAAGAACAAGAACACCATGTAGCCACACTGAATATATGTAGTGAACAGAAAGTATCTATTCTTAGGCAGAAGAAGAAGCAATCTGCCACAAAAACAATAGTGCCTACATTTTCTAAATGACAATCAGATAAGTGATTTTATTGGAGAAAGTGAGGGAGCTTTCAGTTGACCTTAGTGCACATGACTTGATTGTCATTAGTACACAGCCTGCTGAGCGTCATTTGTACTTGCAGAATGTGTGAATGACGAGTCTAGCCAAGCGTAACTGTTAGGTATGCAGATCAGAAATGGAAAGCATATCAGACGGATGCCAACAGCCAAACATGTCACTGTGCCACAGTGAGTGACCTTGGACTCTAACTTTCACCTCGTCTGCACAAGTAATTTAAGCAGTAATTTGTTGCATCATATGCTGGTCATTGATTGTAATGTAAGCAGATGGAACAGACTGTGTGAGTTGAGATGGCTAAGTCATTTATCATACACTTATCCGCAACATTTCACTGAAAAGTATGTTCACAGCAGTTAAAGGAAGGTACACATTGTAAGCGAGAATGTTGAGGAGGACAAAATACTCACAGTTCTCCAGATTATTTGGTTCACAATATTTTTCCTCCTTGAATTTTTCAGGTACAAGGTGCCACCTATAATTTTTTTTTAACATACTTATCGTATGTTTGATTCCGTACTCCAATAAGAATTTCACTGTTGAAGCACAACCTCTTTTTCAAATTTAATTCCTCTAGAATGGTTTACATTTTTTCAAGTATTTCCATTTATGAGATGTTTATGTGCATAATAAAACCCTTTCTGGCTTGTGTTTAGTGATACTTTACTAATGTGTTTCAATGTTGAGTAAATAATGAAAGAATGCGTATACTCTGCTTTTGGAAGATATTGGGATCTATAAAAAGTATAACTAAAATAAATGCCTACTACGGTAACATAAAACATAGGACTACAAGAAATGATTCACATTATTTAAAAACTGTGAAAAAGAATTGTGAAATACTCCTAACTGCTTCGTCTTAGAGTCAACTGTCAAGGTCAAAGTTTATTTTGTAGCACCTTTAAAAACTCCCTTGTTGCCCAAAACTGACAGATTAAAATTATTGAAATGTTCTAAATAAGTTTCTGCCAATATACTCATCAATTATTTAAGTAAAATAGTCCTTCAATTGCGCACAAACCTTGTGCAGTACCATTTGCTGAGCACAGTTTGTGACCATGCACACTGGTACCTTGGCTGTAAATAAAATCAGTAGCCCCTCTGCTCAAATCTGAGCAAAATGTTTGTAATTTTATAATTGCAGGGTAAACTAAACTGTAAGAAAGATGTCAATCTATAATAAAAAATCTCATGCTCTATTTCCTCATGTGGAGTCTCTGCAAGAGGGAGGAGAAGGAGGAGGATGCGTAAACCACATAACTCTATGTAGCTGTTGTATGCTCTATCATTGCATTGCTTATGGCAGATTCCTTCGCATCACTTTACACCATTGTGTCGTGCTGTTGGTTGGTTTTACCTCAGAGCAGAATTTCCACTCAGCCTGACAGGAGATGAAAACTCATGTCAGCTGGGCTTTACGTCTGTTTTTAAGCAGAGTTTCCAGCATGACTCTGTTTACTGTTGACATTTTCAAGGAAGGCTAACCACATGTCTTGGCATTCTCTGTTACTCTGTACTGTTGAGTATATATTCTTTCTGGTGAACATAACACTCGGCAGTGTTTTGACTGCAATCCCACCATATTCACTTGCACAGCCTGCATCATGAGTTGAGTTTAAATCACTAGAACATGCATGAACTGAGATGAGATGTGGGTTACATTTTTGAATTTAACTGAATTTAATGCACATGAGAGGTACTGGACCTATTGAGAATTTAAAGACTTTATTAAAATAGACCTGTCTGAGATTAATGACAATTTTTGAGTAAGTGCAACTCTGGGTATGTGACAGAATCAGGTTAAGAAGATAGGAGGACTAAAATATCATGTGTTCAGCAAGGTGACGACCCTTTGCACAGCAAAGCTTTGTTTTTGTCAGATGGTAAATCCACAACCTAATTTTTGAGCCCTGGTAAAGCTAAAACTATGCAATATGTTTAATTGCACAGCTTGGTGGAATATGCAATTCTGATAGGTTAAACATGACATTGTATGGTTTGTTTTTTTCCTGCATGACAGACCGCTGCAAAGTTTACCAAAGAGTTGCAAGGGATGTTGTTTTGTTTCTACAGCAAACCAAAAAAGTCAGGTGAATCTGTCAACATAAACTCACTGCTAAACCCCCTGTGGCGAAACCATCTGGATAGAAACATGGCTGCATCCCAGAAAAGAAAGAAAAAAACTGATTGAAGTAAAAAAAAATCTTCAGCTTATCATAATAAAATTCATCTCACTGTAAGGCAGGAAAGTAAAGTTTTTGTGACTTTGTGAGCTATTTACTCCCCTGTCTGAAAACAGGTTGTTGGATTATCAGTGCTTCCATCAGTTATAATATAAGTCATAAGTGCTGTTTACTTTGTGGCTTTGTTGTCTGAAAAGTACTTCAGATCAAACCTCACTTAAAAAAAATCATGATCAGTTTAGTAGCTGACATTTCCACCCTCAACAAAAGAAAAAGCGGCCACACGGTTGGTGTAGTGGTTAGCGCTCTTGCCTTTGCAGCAGCGTGTGGGTTCTCACCGGGTTCTCCAGTTTCCTCCCACAGTCCAAAAACATGCAGATTTGGGGATTAGGCCAATTGGACACTCTAAATCCCCCATAGGTGTGAATGTGAGAGTGAATGGTTGTCTGTCTCTGTGTGGCCCGGTGACGGACTGGCGACCTGTCCATGGTGTACCCTGCCTCTCGCTCTATGTCAGATGGAGTTAGGCACCAGCGCCCCCTCTGACCCTCAGCGGAGGATAAAAGCGGTAGAAAATGAGTGAGTGAGAACAAAAGAAAAAATTAGACAGTGTGCACGGTATGAATGCAGTTGCAGCACTGTAGGTAGTAGTATTTCATTTAGTACAGTACAATACAATACAGTATTTTAAGTCAATGTTGTGTCAAGTTACTTGCTTTTTCACGATGTAGTTGTTTAGTAATTAAGATCATTTGTGACATGGGTTTGCTTCACCCTGCAGAACTTTTCCTTTTTTTCCACTGTAATGGCTGACACACTATCCATTACTAACCTCCACTTTCCCACCAAATAGGAGAGCACATGCACTGTATTCTATCCTTCACAATCACAATGCTGCATGTCCTTCTATATTGAAGCCCACACTGATGATAAAATAACTCCAACTATGAAACATGTTGTCAGAACTACATAACAACCAAGTATGAAGATGTGCCACTGACAATTTCATTTGCACTGTTCTTCATGAATAAGTCATCACTTCCCCCACTGTTCTTTGGCTGACTGCTCGTTCTTCCTCCTCCCCAGCCCTGTAAAACATACTGAGGTGTTTATGGGAGACAAGAGGCGAAGGAGGTCACAGTCCTAATAACACCTATTATCACTCCACCTTCTGCAGTGAGGACCATTTTATGGAAGATTTTTTTCTGGAAACGAATTTTTAAAGTTTGTGGACCTAATTTGGTACAAAAAGAACCAGGGAGAAAGCATCTGTATGATCCCTTGATAATCTGCTTTTGAAGTAAAAAGAAAAAAATGTTCTCAAAGCAATATCATTGAAAAAAGCCTGCTAAAAACACCTGTGAGGCTTGTTTTGTATGATTTAAATGTGGTGTTTGTCTAGACAAATCTCAGTCTTTTTGAAATTAGTTCAGGTTATTGATTTACTTAGGGGCTTATCTTTATTAAAGGAGTCTACCTTGTCAAAGGGATTACTGCCTTAGCCATTAAGGTGAGCTGATTCTATTTCCCATTATTGTAAATTCCTGCTCAAGACACCAAATGAAATGTTTTTTTGTCAGAAAGTTTGACAAAAATTAACAAAATAAAACTTACCTTCTGAACTTTTCAAAAGCACAACATCTAGTAGACAAAACTTCCTAAAAACATTTTCTTTTCTATCCTGTATTTGATTTTTATCTACATTTATTTTTGCTATTAAATTTGGTCAATTACTTTATGTTTTGTTTTTAGTTTTTTTTTTTTTGAATGATTTATTGTATTATATTTATTCATACATCACAATCTTGCATACATATACAGTTCACCTTGACATTTGTCATGTTGGAAATGAATGTGAAAAGTCTTTGTCGACCCTGGACTAAAAGTTTGATATCATTTGTGAATCTTAAATTCACAGTCATCTGCATATTAACTGGTAAAAAAAAAAAGAAAGAAAATTAATTACATTCTTCCCGAGATCTGGGAAGAGGTGCTGTATTTTGTCCTTGATTGCATACTTTAAAAACTCCATAATTATCTCAACTGCATAGCGAAAATGAAAGACACTAAAGCACATAAATTACATGTTCTCCTGCAGACATCTCAGTCCTGAAGTGTGTG
This sequence comes from Brachirus orientalis, assembly GCA_016785285.1. Taxonomy (NCBI): domain Eukaryota; kingdom Metazoa; phylum Chordata; class Actinopteri; order Pleuronectiformes; family Soleidae; genus Brachirus; species Brachirus orientalis. Next base: position 4,238,293 of record JAFBJR010000233.1, read on the forward strand.
TGGGTATACTTGGTATTTCTTATGTTGTGGGGACCTAAATCTGTTTATGCAGTCGCATTATGGGGACTTGTCTTCCTTATTGGGATAAAAAAGTCTCCATAATTTAATTTACTACATTTTAAGGTGAAGACATGTTTTAACTTCGGCTCAGGTTAGGTTAGGGTTAGGGTCAGGGCACTAGTAATCATGGTTAATGTTAGAGCAAGTCTCCAGGACATGAATGTAAGTCACTGCAATGTCCTCTGAAGTCATGGAGCCTGTGTGTGCATGTGTGCGCGCGCGCGCGCGTGTGTGTGTGTGTGTGTCTCAACCAAATCCAACTAAAAAACATTAACATAAAGAAAGTAGCAGAGTCCCTGTAGTTAGCCAAGTAAAATCAACTACATTTATAGAGAAACAATAGGACATTCATTAATAATTGTGAAGCAATCCCCCTGCATTCTTCATCAACCCCTGCTGAAAAGCCTAGATTAAGCATCTATCATTTAGATAGAGGATTGTTTTGGGGTTTGCCTGATTATATCTGTCTTGAGCACACACCATGCTCCTATTGGTATTTAAGGAAGATTAGCTTTAAATTGATGATTAACCTTTGTAATCCTGCGTGCATATTGAAAATGGCTTGCTTGTCTTTACCACAGCCACCCAGAAGAGAGGCTACATTATCATTCTGGGAAAACTGAGGCTGAAAAAGCAAATGAGGCGGTGTTATCTGCCTGGTGTTTGGCTGGATAATGAAGAGCTATCCTCAGACTAGAGAGCATCTTATACAGCAGATTATTTTGTTTGGGTTTTTAGAGCATGCACACCTTTTAATAAAACTTTACTATAACTATGACGAGCTTATCACGAGAAGAAGAATGTACATGTGGCTGCTGTTGTTTGTATTAAAAAGTAATTGTACATTACATGTGTGACGCACAAACTTTCTTGAACATATTAACACTGAAATATAATAAAATGCAATGCAACAATATTATGAGCAACTGGAATAAGGGAATGTTTGACATCCCTGCATTAAAATTAACTTAAATTACAATTAACTAATTTTCTGTCATTTAATTAGTTTTCCTTAAGTGATGTGTGGTCAACAGCTGAAACCACCTCCTCCTCTGTACCCTTCTGTACTAATGAATGATGAAACAAAGATGGTATATTATTCTTTTCAACCTTGGAAGTTGACATCAAATGCCATCCCTAATCCCTACTGTGCTCCAGACCCCTGGAGCAGATGTAAACCAACAACTTCTGATCCCATTGCAGTTTATTGAGAGGATACGATATAAAAAGGAAAATATGTGATGAAAGCTATTGTTTAAAGTGAGAGCCAGATTCTGTCCTATTCTTATTGGACTGAGCTGCCCTCAAGATTTTCTGTTGGTTTTTTTTATCACTTATTCACACTTTGAGCTCACAGATAGTTGTGGTGGAAATGAGAAAAATAAATAAAAAATTTAGAATAAAAATAGAAAGATTTATATCTAAAAATAAAAATGGAAATAGAAATAGATTTTCAAACCAGTGTGAAGGCTTGGTATGGATGTGCAAAATCAGTACAATAGAAAAAGACAGAAAAATGCAGATTAATTAGTAGGTTAATGTACACTAATATGTGCATACTGAAACATGTTGCAAAATATCCACTCTTAAGAATACTTGAAAAATAAAACCTTTTTAAATAAAAACAATTTCAGGCTGTGTGTTATTCACTGCCCATTGTGAATTTCATAGAAAATGCTTCTTTTTTTTTTGCAGAAATGATAAAATGATAAAATTAAAGAAGGAATTAAAATACAGCACTTTGTCCACTGTTGTTGTTTTAAAGAGATTTACAAATAAAATTAGATAAAGCGGTAAAAGGTGAGTGAGTGAGTGAGTGAGTGAGTGGGTGGCTTGGAATGATTGTCATCCTCTTATGTCCAAATTATCTCTGCTTCTGCCTTTTTTTGCTGATCAAACAAAAAACATGATAAACATCAGCCACACACACAAACTGAAGTAAAGAGATGCAATTACAAGATTAATATATATGTAAAATAAAAAATATAGTATATAAATCAGCATCAGAATCTTAATATTTACAATCTCTAAATAAGTAGCACTAAAAGATACATATGATTCTGTCCACAGAGATGACAATATAGTCAGACACTGGCACAAAATATTGTATATTTTGTCTCGGGATACAGCAAGCTATGACGATAAGCATTAATACATAACCAACTTCCAAGATCCCAATAAAGAGGTAACAATGAGAAAAGCTTAGTTGTTCTCAGCTACACTTTCAAAGTACTAATCCTTAATATTTAACATTTTTTAATATAGCATTAACTGTAATAAAACATAAAAAGCACAGAAAGAATTGGGTGGGAAAAATATGCAGGAAAAAGTGGTGGTTTTCATCTTCCCTGCTTGTTAGGTTTATAACCACGTACAGAAATAGCTGACAATTAACCAGAAAAGGAAGAAAAAAACATCCTCAATCAAAATGATAACTGTGGTTTTCAGTCAGTAGAAGTGCAGCAGTAATTTAAAACATAATTAATCGGTGTACTGATAAGTTTGCTACTCAAATTTTTAATTATTCTGATGTCACAAACCCAGAATCAGTCCACTTAAAATAATTTATGCCACACAAAATCATCTCATCATTGCAGTTGTAAAGCCAAAACAAAAGAAAGATGTATGTAGTATGATGTGAAGCCACATGTTTTGGCAAATGTCCTCCAGTAGCTGCTAATTATTTTCAGTCAGCTGACTAAAGCTTTTGTTGACAGTGGTTTTTGCAAAGGCATTTCTGTAATGCCTATTTCCAATTTCCAATTGTATTTTAGACCCCTTGATATATTCAGCAAAATAAAATAAATATTAAATGTCATATAGTGTATAAACGCTAGAAATAGGAAAAATGACCAATTTCAAAACATTCTATGTATCAGTGTAGTTGCATGTAGTGTTAGGGTTAGGTTTTTTTTTTATTTTTATATATTTTTATTTTTTTTTTTATATATTTTTTTTTTTTTTTTTCACATATTGTGTACAGATTATGTACAAAAGTATTTGTATAAAGTGTGTGCATAATGGCTGAAACCATGTCAGTGACCCTGATATTGTGTCAGTTCTGTAAATGTAGAAAGACAACACAATTGTAGTTTAAATTCCATTAAACCATGCTGTGTTTCTGTTCACTGTAGAACTATCTGTGGTGAAATCTGCTGAGTCACTCAATGAGAGGTAAAACTGCTATGCAGCATAAAAAAGGACAAGGGGCCACTACTCTTATGACTTTAGAGTTTTTGTATATGGCATAGCCTTGAAAGAATGGTCACCTTTATTCTCTTGCTGTAAGGTGACACCCAGGTGCAGGGAAGGGTGGCAAGCAGCAATGCCCATATTTAGTAGGGATGAGCATGCATATTTGACTATTTGACTAAAAAAAGTTGAAACATTTGTTTAATTAATATTACTATTTTGTAATTATATTAATAATGTTTTCAAAAGTCTTTCTATTCCAATGACTACCTAATTTGTGGTGCATCTAGTATCACAAGGTGGCAGCAGCAGCAGCAAGCATTTGTTCAGTAGACCACATGTGTTTTTGCAGAAGTGATGAAATTTGAGGTTTCTTGAATGCATCTTGAAGCTGCTTCTCTAAGCTCAACATGTTGTAGATCCCACAGAAGTGATGAAATTTACCGGGGTCTTGAAAATATCTTGTTAGCTGCTCCTCCTTGCTCACCACACTGTGAACCCTGAATTAAAATATTCATCAAAATAATCCCAATATAATGTGAACACTGGACTTCAACAGCAGACATATTTGCACTTTTTCACTATACATTTCTAGCATGACCTGACTTGGCATTGCTCGACTCTGCATGTTTTTTTTGACTGCCAGCCACTCATTGGTAGCGAGTGTCGTCACTGGAAGAGTCATGAGCTCGACGTCCGACACATGAATCACATGAAATAATGCCAAACACTTGATTAGTTAAAAAAAAGGAAAACATGCCTTTATCCTGAAAACATGCCTTTATCTTCAATGTTTAGCAAGGAAATTTCTAAAATTTCAGTATTAACCAGAGGAGTCTAGTGTATTTAGCACCAGCACTACAGAGAGCCAACGATTGTGAGCCACAACCACTTCTGCCGTATTTTAGATCAGTGGCTGAAGATAGAGTCTGTGCTCTGGTCAAGCAGGAAGTACAAAACATTTTTAATTAACTTATTCTAATGATTCATTGCACTGCTTGATTCATTGCAAAATAACGGCTTTGCTTGGTACTAGCTTCTGTGTGTCACGTATAAAACACTGTCATGGCATTTTTATGCAGCCGTGCTATCATGACCCTGCCCACCTCGAGGAGGTACTATATCAATGGAAAACAACGTGCCTGATACCAAACCAAGTATAGTCGAGTACTGTAAAGTGGAAAGTGCCAATTGTGTTAATCAGCACCAGGGACAGCTCCTCGAACATCCACTAAACCCTTCATCAGTATAAACACTAGTCTGATAACTCTCTTGATACTGACATGGGTTTTTGTGACATGCTCACAGACTATAAACAGTATATCTACTTGTATGAGACCTGTTGGACCTTGTGATGCTGTTTCTTTTTCATCAACAACTGCTTATTTCTCTTGAAAGCTAAGAGGTTTGATCTGAAGAACACGGTGAGGGCATTTTTTCCATCTCCTGTGCGCTTAACTTAAATCAAAGCACAGATTGTCTGCACTGCATTTGCTCGGGATCTGACCTTCCCACAATAAACTTAAATCAATGTCCCTAAAGATCAAATTACACATCTAGACCAACCTAGCTCTTTGCTTTTAGAACAAATGTGAAAGTTTGCTTCTGGTGGTGGCAAGGGCACGAGTCAGGAGGAACAGTTGTTGGCATTTTGTTCTCGTAAGCATTCATCTGTTCCTGTGAAATTGCTACCTGTGATGTGCAAAGAAAAGGAAGAGCAGATACAAGATGAACATGGCTTTTTGCCTCACAAAGTAAAGCTGATTAAACACTATGCTGTGATTCTGTTACAAATAACAGCCTAATTATTTATATATATATATATATATATATATATTTATACATACGATGGATTCAACAATCAATCTCTTGTTTAATCCATCGTACCTTTGAAAGTACAAAACATTCATAAAACCATGGTTAGATGATGTCCCTCTTCAGCACCCTTGTGAATATCTTGAAAAATAACTATAGGGTTAGAGAAATTATTTCATTAATGGGGAACATTTTTCACAAACAGAAATGTCAAATCACTATTAGTTACTTTACCATCCTTATCCTACAAAACTATACCCACACGATAAATTAAATATATATGGTGCAGCAGAGGTGCATGTGAAAAAAAAACAGATCTCACACCACATGACAGGATTGCGATCTCTGTGAAGTTGCAGCTATCTGACAAATATGACTGAAAACAGGTATGATATAAAAAAAACAGTGTATGACATACAATCTGCAATAATGAGGAATGAGGCTGGCGTGTGCCTACTCATCTGAGGAAAGCAGGGAACAAAGGTAATGAATAAATAACTTAGTCCGTCATCAAGTGGAATGATAAATCTACTTCATAACACTTGGCAATGATGGCAGCGTCAGGCTTTCTTTAACCTCTGTGCAATGTGCTCACTAGAAGGTGTCACCATCCCCAACTCGCTCCTTTTTCAGTAACCCGTTTTTTCCTATTATTTTAGAATTGTCTTCATTTAAGCAGAAAAAAAAACTTCTGACTCCATCATCTGAATTTTTGTGTCTTTAATTAGGCTTTCCCTAAAGCTGAGTCAAGATTTTTTGGCTTTGAAGATGAAGATGTAGCTCCCATGTGAAGTTATGTTTCTGCTTTTTAATACGAGTGTTGGTGTTACACAGGAAAGGTAGCAAAACCATAAATGACATACATCATATGGGCCAAGGTTCCTCCTTTTGGACCACTGCCTGCTGCACATTCATTATGTGCAGCAGGCAGAATTATGGAATTTGGCACAAATATTCAAATATGGGCATTAGCCTACTTATGCCTCTGCACTGTAAGTTACAGTGACTTATCTATTATGTATAAACCAAGGATTAGAGTGAAGGGGTCCTGACAGCCAGCTCCATGGCCCTAAGTCGCTCAATTTCACATCATGAAAGAGAATGACTAGCAGGGGAGAAAGCTCTGAAACACTCACTTTCTGCAGCTCCATATCTTCGCACATGGAAGACTCAGAGTTGGCTTCCATGCTCTACTGCCAATCTACTTAGAACAACAATGACTTCCACGCATTTGGAAGCCTGGAGGATACATAGGGAAAACAGCATGTAGATGTTGCTAATCCTCTAATTTCCCCCCACAGGGCTGATATGAAATGCAAGCATGATCACTAATCAGTCTGAGGGAGAAGCAGACAAGGGATCCATGCAGCAAACTTAACATGCTCACACAAAAAGATCCACCACAATGCTGGAATGACTGAGTGCACTCCACTGACCCAATCATAGCAATATAATTATTCAAAATCAAGAAGACAGCAGAAATGAAAAGCCACTAGGTCAAACGCTACATTTTGAAATGATACACTTATTCTGCTCAAGCCTGGAGCGTAATGAACAATTTTTGCTGCTCTGAGATGAACACGGTTATCATTAGCTCAGATCAAAGCCAGTCATCGGGCACATGACAGCTGACAACTTCTATTTAAGCGATTGAGAATATTGTAATACCTGGCCCCCATAATCCATAGTCACTACAAGAGGAAACCATTCCTTCACGTCCATTTTAATCACCACTGGTCACACTTTCTTCTGTTAAGGGAATATTTACTGAAGTTGAAGAGGAATCTGAATTCAGGACATTAAAAACTGCAATGTTACTGCTGTGATTGTGGCATCCATACAATATAATGTGCCATTTGTAATGAGTGAGTTCTGTTCTGAGGTCCTCTCTTTGTTTAAAGTGTGTTGTTGTTCTTCATTTGCATAGTAAGCTGCTGTGTGGGCTGGATGCGTAAAAATTACATAGCAATTACGTTATATGCTTCAGCTACATGAATAGTGTAACATCATAACAGCACGACACAGTGTAGATTCTCAATAAATTCCACAAAGATGACAAATGCAACATAGTAAATAGAAGATAACAATGGAGGACATCCAGTATGCTGTGTGTTTTCTGATTGGAATGTGACTGTAGTTTGATCATAAGCTGCAAAGAAACCCACCATTGTTTTTCTCTTCTATTGCACATAAGTGTTGGCAACCACTCAACAGACCACAGTGTGTGTAGCTCCACCCTTTAGGAGCCAAACAGAAGTGTTCCAAAAACTGTAACAAAAGGATTGGTTATTTTGGTACCTTCCTAATGGCGTGACAATGGTAATAATTATACTTTTTGGTGGAAACGGGGCTATATGATGCTTCTGTCAGCTTGAAAGCTAGTCAATCAATCAATCAATCAATCGAGAAAGAAAAAGAAGAGAAAAAGCTCTAATTTTTGTCTAATTAATATTTGGTAATTCCAACTCAAATCAAAGTCCATACAAATACATTTTTATGGACTTGTAATTATTCAAATTGCTAGGTAAATATGAATTTAAATTTAAGTTGCACTAGAATAAGATGATGACATTGTATTGAGGAAATTTTATTTTACAGCAAAAATGTGAGCTCTTTCATAAAAGCTCTTTTATCTCCTAATGAGGGACAAACAACTCCCAACACCCTCTGACAAAAGAGAAAAAGTCAGGAATTCATTTGCATTTAAACCAAACACTCATCATTTAATTTAACAAACATAACTCCATCAAATATTAATTCCATTCCCTTTTTTTGTTCTATTGCTTTTGCTGCAAAAAATTTAAGGGCGGAAAATGCACTTTTGTTTTTTATGGCCCTTTCATCCTCCCCATTCTTTACTCAAGTTGAGCCAACTGGATAAACTCCATCAAACAAAACACAATAATAGGAAATTATATAAAAGAAACTGATTCTCTCTGTACCATCACCTCCTCCTCCACTTTCTATCCCTCCCACACAAAGCTCTCCACACATTAAGAGGTAACACCGCCTGACCCTGTGTATTTGTTCAGTTTAGAAATCATAAAATCTCAGCTGATCACTGTCACCTTTTAAAACCACGTTCGTCTAAACTCACTGTCTCAAACCTCAAATGTTCCAGATTAGCAACTGATAAATTGTGGCACCAGTCACTTGTCATAGCCATTTATGAAAATAACGATCATCATTCACGTTGTTAGCCTGTTGTCACTTTATCTCCCACATTTCTGACTGATTTAATTCCCATTCTTTCACTTTTGCATGCGTGCCTGTGTGTGTGTCTGTGTGTGTGTTACATACATTGCATTTTCAAAGCATATTGCCATTTGTACATTCAGATTTTTTCCCCATGTCTCTTCTGTAAAAAACTGTATGATCTTAACGTCTGCTGACTGCTGATTTTTAAAAAAAAAAGCTTTTGTGTGGTACTCTTTATGCTCTACATACGTAAACCAAATTCTGAGGACATTTACACGCCCACCTCGCTTTCACGATCAAGGTAAAGTGCTGCCTATCACAAATGCCTGCAAAAAAAAGTGAACCGCTACAATTAAACAGCCACTTTTTTGACATGTGAATGGATGGAGCTGCTGCACCTGCTGCTGGGGGAAAACAATGTGTTTTATGGAAATTTTAACAGAGAACTTATTACAGTCAAACAGCTGGGTTGTGCATTTTGGAAATCCTGCAACAAGAAGTAACAGCTCAAAGAGGCCAACACCCACATGCTCAGAATAAAAGGTGAACTGCACAGCCTGAAGCAATTTGCATCCTGTGACTATAATATGTGGCTGCTAGAATTTCACTTGGTAGGTCTGAGGCCAGACATTGTAAAAGAGGAGGAGAATGCTAAACCAAGAGTTGGAGAGTTTTCATTAGTTGTCTAGTCTGTGAATTCTACTTATATGTACAATAAATGTATTATGACATTAAACTCACCAAACCAGCCTTCACTGTAGCAGAACTTCTGTGAAATCATCACACGTGTTTAAATCAGTCTCAAAGATTTCAGCCAAAACTTTTAAAGATGAAGATGCTCTTCATATGCCACTCCCCATTAGATCAATAGTGGATCTTATAAGGCTAAGCATTTTCATTTGTTTGATCAATACTATGTTACAGCTGATTTAAATGACAACTGGTGGGAAAATAAGGGATTTTAAAAATGCCAGAGATTCGTTGTGCTGCAAATCCATGTCGGATTATTATTCATGCTTAATAATTGATCAATTAATCGCCCGTGAATTCAAACACACGGAGCATCCATCCCTTTGTCACCTTTGTCAGGAGATTCGAGTGCTGCATAAACGCAAAGTGTTGTTCAGGAAGAGGAGGAAATCTTTAGAGAGAATCTGGTTACCTCGCACAGGAGGGTTCGGTGAGGAGGATCTCTGCGCGGCTCGTGGGTTCGGGTTGATCTCAGGAGCGGAGGAGGAGGAGGAGGAGGATGCTGAAGCACGGAGCGCACTTGTGCGCACCGGCGGTCCACATTGAGGCGAGCGTCGGTGTCTCCTCCTGGCCACTCACACTCGCCAGTGACTCATCTGAAAGCAGACACCCGAGGAAGGGAAACGCGAGTCTTTCATTATTCTGAGTGGATAACTCGACTCCGTCTCCTTCTCACGCAGAACAGCCTGTGTGCACTGGAAAGCGGGGAGAGTTGTGTCCAAGCCTTTGGCTTGTGTAGCAGAGTGGAGGGAGCGGGGAGGAGCCGTGTGCCGTCAGATGATCACGGAAAGGTGCTGCTCCCCTCACCAATGCTCTGCAAGCAGCAGCAGCAGCAGCAGCACAGCACCACTTCAGACTTTATCACAGCGATTCCCATCTCCTCATCCACACTCAACTCACTCTGTCGCCTTTACTTCCACACTGCTTCTGCATTAATGTTGTACCTGTGCTTTACTATTTAGAGTTATCTGCTGTGTGAGCTACATCACTGTTTTTACAAATGTAGTTTTTTTTACGTTGTTTATTCTGCATTAGATTATTACTATTAATTTAACTGTATAGGTTTTTTTCCATTATCACGTTCAGAAATTCATTCAGCTCTAGATCTGTACATTGAGCTGTTTAATTTTTTTTTTTCACATTCTGTTTTATTTTTTGTCTATTACGGACATAGCCTTTAAACTGCATCTGATTGGTTTGAAACGTGGCAAAAATAAATGAAGTCTGATTATTTGATTTTTTTTTATTTGTTCCCAGAAAATGGGCAAACTGTGGTGCCTGCAGGAAAAAAAGTGAGAAGGACATTGTAACCTTTTAAATGGAAATGGAGAATCACATCGATACTAGAGCAATGTACCATTAAAGGCACATCCCCACATCCCTGTCATAAGGGTCATATGTTTTATGTTCGTGCAATCCATTAGTACATGTACAAGAGCTTAAGTTTATGAACCAAGAGTATGTTACTGATTAATGAGTCTAGTCTACAGGTGTGCATATCAACATCTTGTGGCACATTTGACATTTCCTGTTTATTGCTGTTTTACAGTTTTAGGCAGAGGTTGCTACTCTGCCTAAACCTATAAAACAGAAAAAAAAACAACTGTGGTTTGGTTTAGTCACATAAAACACCTGCTTAAAGAACTTAGTAACTTTTTATTGAGTGGTTTCAAACTGACTTCTCATGAACATCCCACTTTCAGTAAAACACACCAAAATGTCCACAAATCAAATTCTACAAATTAATTTGCGAACTGTGTCACTTTAAAAATATCAGTTTAACACATGCAAAAACACCACATTCAAACATTATATTCTGTGAATGATCACATGTACCAGTTTCCTATAGTTTGCAGAAAAGCAATTTTCCAAAGAGACCAGAAATTTTACAAACGAATTTTGATTTATCTAACAACCCTGATAATGTCATCAGTGTTCGGTTTGGGCTCTAACTTGCTTTTGAACAAGCAAGACAAGGATTAGTGATTGAACATGTAGCAGCTCACATTTGCAAGACTGCCATTCTAACAAAACCTTTATATTTGCCTGCTTGCACAAAAAGTGCCAGTAGTAGCTATGCAGCAAAAAAATGAGAGATTAAGGAGAGAAAAGAGAGAAGTTGAGGCCAACTTACTCACAACTTAGCAGTCATGGTGTAAAGACGGCGCGAATGCAGGACTGTCAGTTTTGAAAAGAAATGGTCCAACCAGTGGGGTGCCATCAGCACAAGACAAGCAGTGCTTTAACCACTGAAGATAAAATTAAACATTGAGTAGACAGTATCAAATTGAAAACAATACCTGTCCTTACACATGATCTTTGCATGAGGTGTGTTTCAAGAGTTTTTTTGGGTGCCAGTTAAAAGGGACCTGGAGGGCCCTACAGTGAAAAGAAACACAATTGACACTGGGCCTAGTTAGGTTAATTTTGAACCACGGTGCAATTGCAGCATCAAGGGGGTTGAGGGGGTTGTCACAAAATTGCTGATGCTGTAGTCTAGTGTGGGAAACTAGCTGTGTTGCCTACCATGTTGCACTTCCCCTGCTCAGAACACAACTCCAGGTTCTGAAACTGCCTTTTTATAGTCACGCTGTAATTTACTGCCCGCTGTCAGCCAATGATTTTTATATTTTTTATGGTTGTGATTGTATTTCATTAAATTACGTCTTGAGCTTGACAATTAAACGTTAAGAGACAGTAGTATCAGGTAAACAAGCAGATTGCACTAATTAATCATCACTGTGCAACAACTTCAGTGATTTTGAGACAGTGTAGAACCAGTGTGTATGTGTGTGTGTGTTCTGAAGCTATTCAACCATCTGACAAGCAGGTCTTGCAGTGTAGCTGCCCATTAGATGCCTCTGTATATACTAACCAAAGTGCTTGCCAAATGCACATATCCACTCTCAGGCTCAAATAATAAAAACGTTTAGATTTTTTCTCTAGAAGTGACTGTTTTGTCACTTTTAATGTGTACAAATACAACATTATAAATGCCTTCTAAGAAAAACTGATGAAAAGTTTGTGATGCAGTCCTGTAGGATTATCATGTTTTATTCATCTTTAGGACATGACCACCCATGCAGCTGAAAGACTTTGGTTTCTAAACGTTATACCATTCATTCCCTGATAGTGTGGAAGATAACATTCCCATCAGGATAGAAAAAAGGCATTAGGTTGTAATCAAAATGTAGAGAAACTTAACTTAGATCATTTGATTGTTATCTCCAAGTTTTTCCTTAAATGTGTCACCAGTACCTGTGTATGTTGATATTACATTTGAATGTATGTTATTGTGTGGAATTGCCAGGCACTGGTAGGTTGGTGGGTCTTAGTTCCATTACAGATTTCTCAGATTTTTTTCTGTATCATATAGCTCCTCCTTGGTTTATTCAGTAGTATGCCTCTATGTTTAACCCACACATATTAGTAAGATCACCTCACCTCAGTCTTTTTTACCCTCTACTGACATCTGCTTGATTTTTTAAGTCTAAAAACAGCCTCATCGCCTCACAAGGGGGACATGATGTCTGATGAAGACAAAGCTCTTCAACACTGAGAGTCAGATAACAGTCAGATATGCCTGGGAGCAACATGTGAATCAAAAGTGGAAGACTATAGCATGTGTGTCTTACATCCCAATTGACTACACTGGCTACTCTCTACATGAAAATGTTTCAGAGTCCTGGCTGCTGTAGCGGGATGCCTCAAGCGAGTGCCAAAGAGAGGGCAAGCAATGGGCACATTTATATTTCAGCAGCTCTGTCCAGTGTAAGTGACTTAGAAAAAAGAGATCATATTTGGTTGTTAAAAACTGCATGATGTTTGTAAAACAAAAGATGGCAACTGTGTTTAGACCATAATGGTGAGAATTCGGGACACAACAATTTGCAGCCTTGTCAGCATCAGTGAAACTGACATGGACATCTTGTGCTGAAAAACAGTCCGTTGTAGTGTTAATTGAGCACTCAAATCACTTTCAAGTGATGAGACAACAATTTGTGGAGTGGAAACTAAAATTCTGTCTTTCTTAATAAAATATGTAGCTGTGCCAGATAAAAATGCTTGGATACAGGAAATCTAGACCTCGAGGGCTTCTGATCCTACTTTGAGGAGTACTGGGGTGTGAGAAATGGGAATAGTGCAGGGCCTAATTTGCAGGCATATTTGATAATTTATCAGGCGGCTGTGTTAACCTGCAGCCCTCTGCCTGTAGGACACCTTGAGACAGAGATCTTATGAACTCTGCATGGTGACTCAATCATATTTTACTACCTTTTCCAAATATAATATGCCTAAAATTGTTCACATTTTACAAAGACTTATGGATTATGTCTACGGGGCCAGCTGTTATTTTACCTACTCACTCTTTCTTTACTGGATCATAATGAAATGGATTATACATGACATTGGCCCCTACGTGCATTAAAAATTCACCAAAAGTTCCCCTATTATGTCATTTGTGCATCTTGTGACTGGCTTGGCTTTGTGCTTGTTGTAATTTGTCTTCACGCTACAGCCAGAAACCTGCAACAGTGACTATCTTAGCCGGATGAAGACTCCCTGCTGATGACATTTTCACTGAGCCAATGAGGCTGAGTGTGGTTTCATAAGTCCCCTGTGAGTTACATCAGCGTGTAGTTTTATAACTCTATCAAGACCCACTACGGGCAGATTTTGATGTCTTGATAGCTGGGAGGACCTGCACTGCTGCTCCAGTGTTTGAGGTGGTACTGAGAGAAAGGAGAGAGAAGAGTGACTGTCAATACAATGATGCTTTCAGGCTGAAGTAACAAGAGGTGGACCAAAAGAAATGAAGAAATGCCTGACAGAATGAAATGTAGCCCCAGGGTTAAAATGAATATGCAGTTATTTATAGATAATTTGAACTTTGCTGGGGGCTACAAAAATAAACCAACCTATCTTCCTACCTATTTACTTAACTACCTACACCTCGCCACCCACCCCCCCACGGTATAGATAATGTAGCCTCATAGGTCACTTTACTGGGTACACCTAATAAAGTGGCTGGAGTGGTCTGTTTCAGGTTGTTGTGAGACTGTGCCCTCAGATTTAATCTTCTGCTTGACTGGTTGCTTTTCAAACTAGTCAGTTTTTTTGAACTGCCGCTCCCTGGATATTTTCTTGTATTTTTCCTGTGTTTAATCTCCGTAAACTCTAGAGATGACTGTGTATGAAAATCCAAGTAGATCAGGGGTTTCTGAAACACAAACTTGCCCATCTGGCAACCGTCGACCATGTTATAATTTGAACACGTAGAGAAGCTTGACTCATTTTGATGATTTGTTCAGTATAATTTCCCATGACTCAATCAAGTTAGAACATTGTTCTGCTATCATTGCATTTGGGGAAAAACGTCAACCATTATTGTACATCACAGCGAAATGTTTGAAAGTGTTGCATTTGCTCCATGCTTATTTAAACTGTTGAAAATCAGAGAAAATCCTCAGTCAGTTAGCAATGAAAGTATCAGATATTTTCTATTTAATGTCCATAAAAATAGGACTGATTTCTATTTTTAAAGAATCTACGCAACAACAAAAAAAATGTTGACGTTAACTTTGACCTTTAACCATGATCTTGCTGCCAGGACCTGATGATGTGATGAGTTAAAACAGTTTTTTTTACTTGCTGCATATAACCATGATAAAAAATAATAATAAAAAAGTATAAAGGTGTGTTCCAATGTCAGATATGTGCCAAAAAAGCAAAGTAAATCTACACTTTTCCAGCCTGTGTTTATTCACCCCAAACCGCCAATGTACCATCTGTGCTAGGTTTAGCTCTCCCTAGCTAACAACATCCACAACCCGCGTGTGTGCCTGTGTGTGTGACATTCACACAGCCTGGTCTCATAATTGTTTTATCACTCACCAGCAACTCCATTTCTTTCCGTTATATTCCCCTAGTTTCCCTCCTTTTTTTTCCCTCTTGTCTGAATACATTTATCAAGTGGAACAAGCAACCCCCATTGCACAAGCTAAATGAGTTTAAAGTCACAATTGGCTGCATCTGCAACTTAGTGGAGCATTCATAATTTTGGTCACCTGAGTGTGGAAGGCATATTATAAAAGTTGACTTGGTGAGCATGAAAATCACTACTCAGAGCAACATTAGCATTCATTTGAAGTTGCATTTAGTCCTTGAATGCAAGTCCAATATTGACTCTCTTGACCTCTGTTATTGCTCACTCCAACTCCTGATCTTGTCAAAATGCTGCATTAGGTTCCCAAGCTATTTGCTAATTCTTATCAGCAGCCTAATGTACATTGGGATTATCATATTTTGTTTTTGCAGAAAACAATTAAGAGTTATCTCTCATAATAATGAAACAAACGTCACAACCTTTGATAGATTTACTAGGAAATTGAGAGCCTGGTTTAAAATAAACACAACAATTATTGGTTCAGGTTTAACCCATTGAGGGATTTTAATCCCACTTTTCTCTACAATGTCACCACATTGTATAGAAATGAGTTTAAATAGCTCCACTTGTGACTACTAGTCTCCTGGCGAAAAAAGCCAGCTCTCCCGGTTATTCATTGTACCTACTTAGTGCTACTCGCTGAATTTTAAAAGAATAATCTTGGAAGTACCAGAGACTGTGAGGTGACTCAGTCACCTTGGTCAAAGAAGATGGCGGACCAATCAATTCCACGCATTCCATGATGTTGAAATTCCTTACTTTGGCTGGAGGAGGACAGATCAAGAGCTGTGACCTCACTTTCTGCTGCTCATTCCAAATGCAGAGAGCTCTGATTATGAACCAAGCCAAATCCAAAGGAGTGTCAAGTGTTGACCTACAATGTATTTTTGAGGAGGAGCTGAAGAAGCATCCACACTGATGAACCAGTGACCATGAATATTGCTTCACATTAATTTGATATTAGGTTTGAAGGGTTTGAAGTGTTTCTTTCTTGCTGCAGCAAAAAATAGGCAAATATGCTAAGCTGAAATGCGAGCTTTATATTCAACACACAGGCATAATAATCATCATTCTGCTTATCTATATTTTTTTTTATTCATAAAATGTGTAAATATTCATGTAATAAAAGTATGAACACTAATCCCAACTAAACAACTAATCCCTAAGGATGTTCTTCTTTAACTAGGTGCTTTATGTTATGTCACATCATTTTATCACCAGCAGGACAATGAAAAATGAAGGCATGTCTGGCTTCAAATGACTTTCTTGTGTGTGACAGGAAGATTTTCCAAGCTGTCATTTTCCCTCTGTGTCCAGTGCTGAGGCTGAATCTGAGGAACTGGCTGAGCTAATTTGGCGCAGGTGATGTGGGGAAGTTATAATTATGCTTTTGTTCACACTTTCACAGCTGACAATGTGCCACCTGCGACTGTGTGAATCGAGCACCGATAATACACTGCCTGTGTTTGCCATTTGGTTTTCACACAGAATTTAGCTTACACGTTGCATCCACTTCTATAACAGTTCAGAAGCTTGTTAAAGATTCCGAGCAGAATCTTCTTAATTTTCTCTAATATCACATATGTACAGCGCAGTAAAGTGTCAGTGTTCAAGCAAAGTGTTTCACATCAGAATTGGAGGTTCTACTGTACATGAGTATCATTTCAGTGTAGTGTGAAATGTGGCCTGGCTGCTGGAGATCATTATCCTGGTGGAGGCCTGGTGGCAGTTAGAGAACAAGGCTCGGAGAAGGTTTCAGGTCAGTATGAACTCGCTTCACAACAAGTGAAAGTTCAATCAGATGGCCACACATTTCTTATTTTAACTAGCTCTTTCAGTCGCCCGTGAAGCCCCTACTCATTAACTGCAATGTGTAATAGGGAGACATTTTTTGACATTGTCTTTGGAGGTGAGTGAGGTGCATGGCTGTCACATCTCAAAGCTTTCCCGTCAACCATGAAATGCCTACTTTGAAGTCCCTGAGTGTATCACCTCTATATAGTCACCTGACCCAAGCAATGTTAGAAGGTATTTTGTTTTGTTTCGCTAAAACATACATCCTACAGGTTATTTCCACTCAAAACAACTTCACCTCCCCATGCCCCATCACCGCACGTCAACACTTACAGACACTGACAGGAGTGTGTGAGCAAATCCAACAGGGCTATACCAAATGTCTCCTGGCCGACTTATTAGCAACCTGAAAAGTCGGTAAATCAAGGGAGGAGGAGGCGAGGAAGACTTGCTGAATGTTTAAAAATGTGTTTGTAGCAGATATGATTTAAATGGAATAAGAGCTTTATTGAAACAACAACCTGTGGGGGCATTTTTAAATTAGTAGTTGTTGCTCATTAGCGCTGTATCTTCTGCACTGGCGACTACCATTCTTACGAGCAGAATTGGCCAATTAATTAATGTAGGACACAATCAGAACACTCATTACATACAGTCAGGGAATGATTCTCAGTTTTCTATTGTGGTTGCCAGAGAGAACCAGCATTATTGCACAATGACATTTAATCTGCCATCGTTGCGGTTGGGAAAAATTGTCACTTCCTTGCAGAAATGAAAATGTATAATTCCTATGTTAATAATAATGAGGCAATACTGAAATATGTGATATATTTATAATGTAACACAAGCACCAGGGATCAGATGAAGAGAATATGGGCAGGCAGGTGGAAGCAAAGAATAAAGAATGTATTTAATGTATGGAACGAAAAACTAGCACATATGAATATACTGCATGTATGTTGGTGTCCATTGTTTATATAGTCTATAATTATTTTATGCAGAGCATCTAAATATTTAATGGCATGTAAAGGCTTTTTTTCTGAATGTGCTGTGTTTGCATCTTTATTTGCTTTTTTAGGCTCAGCAAATAACTATGCTGATGGCTCACAGTGGATTCAATAAAGTTGTGATTATGGGAGAGTATGGCCTTTCACATTTGTATTCAAAATAAAAATACAATGCACAGCACATATTGCAAATGCACACAATGAGAACAGAGGCCTTTGATGGATTTGTGTTGTAATATGCAACATCCTAATTATCCTGGCTGCTGTAAAAGGCACGATTGCCATGGAAATGCAAAGCGCAAGTGTCTTAGTGTAGATAACACATTTGCAATATTATTTTCTTGCGTTTTGCGGTCCACTTCATGTTACAGGTGGTAGCTGTCCAGACTAACCTATTCTCTTCCATAATAATGAGGGATGAGCCTGATACCATTAAGTAGGAATGACCAGGAATATTACCATTGTACCACATTCTGCTCCACCCTCATCTCTAGAGAGCATGGTCATATTTTGTGGGATTTTTTTTTTTCACTTTTGTTTTGCCTTTTTCTCTGACTGAACCTTGGATGTATCCTCGGGCAAAACAAAAGTACTGAGTGTGATAGTTTCTTATTTGTGGTACAGTTGGCTTTGGTTTTCTTTCTCAGCTCAAGTTTTTGTAATGCAGTGTAACATATTTTAGATGCGATGATGGCAGCTGAGCCTAAGGGAGTTACAGACTGTTTGCATGTAGAGTGTGCTTGTTAGGGTCGCTGGGTTCTGGCAGTAGAGTTTGAAATAACACTGTGTGAAGAGAGAGAGAGAGAGAGTGAAGTGCTGGAAAAAAGTGGCATATTTTCACAGAGAAGATAAATCGGCCTATTTTGCTCTCTGTATCCTCAACTTTTGCCTTGACGGTACAACAATGTCACACTTTAGTAGCCTAATGAAAATTATCCAATTTTAGCAAGACTTTGCAAACAAGGCTATGGAAATTTAACTGGTCCCAAAGGAAGTATTTATGATATCACATCTCTGTTCACTTACTGCACATCCCCGCTACAGAAGCAGTCAAGATGAAAAGGAAATGACTCCTGGAAAACTAGAAAACACCACCCTCCCAGGTGGGACCAACCTCACAGCATCCTGCATATACAGTGTAGCACTTGAGCTGGGTTTTTAGGTTTGACATGTGCAATAATTCAAAGGAAATCCCCTTAAAGTTTAAAAGGATGGTGCATACTGGAAGCTTTTTGCACGTTGACACAACAGTGTGGGCTTAATGCTAACATCATCAAATTGACATGCTAAGCAGTGAAGAAATAAATGGGTGTTTCCATTCATTCAGGTTTAGATGTGATGCTGCAATGGCATATGTTTCAGTGTATATACTGCTGTATTACTAATAATTCCATAATGTGACACAGTGTCATGTTCATATTATGTGAACCATTACAATGTAGCTATAGTATGACATGATCTCCTTTGCATGAGGATGCAGGTGTAGTATTGTTTTTAAAAGGTGAGTGACCCGCTTGGTTTTTCATATGTAAATCCAGTGGGAAGCCAGTGGACACACGCTGGCAGCACATTAGACACCATTTTCAAGAGACAGAGTTATTCTGGGTGAGCAGAGACTATTGTTCAGGCAGATGAACAATAATGATCATGAAAGCAGTCAGAATAAGATTTTGGGTTTATGCTGTCAACATTGTTTATGTGACAATGCAAATTAAATCGTATTGCTTAGTTGTGACAAAAATTGCCAAATCTATTAGGTTTAAAATTCTTTAATCAAGCATAAGTGATGTTTTGAGCAGCCCTGAGTGTCAATTGACATGCAGTATATATTTCTCCAGGATTGAATGATTGAATATGTTGTCATTTCAGTTTCCCATGCTCGGGATGTATAGTTTCTCATGCTAGAATCTACTGAGGCCCACAAGATCACATTCCGAGATCTCTGGGGTGCACAGGTGACCTCGCAGTGCAGCCTGCTACGTTTCTGTGTGGACATGTCATTACAGGAGTTTGTTCAGTTGTATTTTAACCTTGGACAAGAATGACAACATAGAGAGACAAAACTATGACAGAGTGACACAAATGGCAAAAAAGGAGACAATAAACAGCAATAAAAAAAACAGGAAACGGTTAGAGAGAGATGCAAACTAAAAAATACCCAGACAGTGAGAGTCTTGCTCCTCTGTGAATGTCTGTGCCCATGGGCTCATTTTCTCGTAATCTATTCATGAAACTCAGGCAAGTTTCTGTGTTTGGTATCACTGGGGAGAAAAAGAAATAATTGCTTTATTTTCCTATTATATATGCATACTGTAACTGAAGCACTAATTCCAGTGGACTACCATATTCAGCATACCTTAGCATTTCTTTATTTTCATATTTCTTTTCCAAAGCATGAGCAATTGCTTTCTTTATAACATAATCACTTCATGTCCAAGGGCATTAATCGGGTGGTAATGTTTTTCCTTATAGCACTGCAACTAACCTTGTTAGGCAATTATCTTTTTGCTGTCTTTCTTAAATATATTTGATTTGTTGCTTTGGTTCTCTTATAAGCTGTTTTATACACTCTCCATCTCACACATTGCTGCCTTTATTCTACATTCTTAATCTCACAAGGTCACCAAGTGCCATCACCGACAGTGTCTTTTAGGGACATTTAAAGTTGCTGCTCAGAGACTCTTTCATGACTGTTAACACATTATTCTGTTCAATCTGTAATTAATTTATTTTATATTTACTAAACTCTCCGGATTGAAATGTTATTTATCCAAAGCTAAATGACGTCAGTTGGGTCTAAGTGACATGCCAGGGTCACAGTTTTGTTCTGCTTGTCAGCTCTGCTCATATTCAAGGCTGTTGGCTTGTCTGGGTGGAGGAAAACATCCACAGAACATGTTTAACACTACAAACTGTGCGACCAGTCTTTGTAACAACTGAGGTTTTTCAAATCATTGGAATCTGTTCATTTAGAAAATTAGATTTCAAAAGAAATGTATACATGGGCTATGAAAAAAACCAAGCTGTGGTCTGCTGAGAAATGGACTGTCATGAAGATCTCATTTATCATTATATCAGCTCCTACAGATTATGATCCAGTTGATGAGAGAGTGACTGTTCCACAACTACAAACAAATCAAAAGCATCTAACTGTCACTCTGTTGTACCACCACAAGTGACTTGACTGAATTAACCGTGTGCATGTTGCTAAAATTAAACCTCATCAGTCAACTGATTTTCTGCATTATTTCCTCATTATTTCCTCTCATTGTGCAGGAAACATAGTATTGTCAAATGAATTGAAACAGTCTATTGGAGAAGTTATTATAAACCCCATTAAATTTGTAGCTGAGTCAGTGTAAGTGCCCTAAAAATATTGATAAAACTTTAAATATAATTTTGCTGAGCTTATCCAATTATTAATTAACAGGGAACTATTTGCCTCTTATACCTTCATTAATTTATAGCTGTGAGGATTATTTGATTAAAACACTGTGGGCATTGTCATCAAAATTTTAATTTTAATTTAATTCTGTACATGTAAACATAACAGCCCTTGTGCCAAATAGAGTCAAACCTGGATCATATCTCTTGAAAATAGTACTGGACTTGAAGTACTGAAGTACTCAAGTACTCTAGTACTTCCCAATAATGAGTAGTGAATACTTAACAATGCTATTGCAGCAAAAATATTTCAAACAAGTCTTATTTGCCTAACTTTGTGTACAAAATACAACATTATATTATATATAATATTGGAAGAGTGAGATAAATTCCTGTAGTTTTGCTGTGCTCTTAAATATTTCACATCAAAAGATGAATATAAGAAATCAGTATTAAAGCTTTTACTTTCAGATATTCAGATCAATATGTATTAAACAACTTAGAAGACAGCCTCGTTTGTAATGGAACACCAAATTTTTTAGGTGACCAAAAGTATAGGAGCAGATAGACTTGAATTAGATTTGAACAATTAATACTTTACATTTAGTGGCAAATCCTTTGCTCTGCTGGTTCTTTAGATGTTTTATCAGTTTATGAGCTACTTTTCTCCTCCTCCTCATGACAGTCTAGCAGAGCACAGGTTGTAGTCTGCTCTACTTTTGGCATCATTGCTTATCTTAAAGAGTTACCAGACTGCTGACATTGCAGCACATCAGCTTATTGCCGCACACCTGCTCAGCTCACTTGAAGACATGTGAAGTGGTATTGGCTGCAGCAGCATTGGAATAGTTTTATGAAAATGTAAGAAACAACAGATCAAATAACGGATCAGACTTTGGAGAATTGTTCCAATTCAGTCCAGTTCAACAAAAATGTGGCAACAAATGTAAAAGTGTCCACACATTCACATTGGAGGAAGGAGGAGGAGATGAGTCTGTTTTAATATTGCTATGATGTTTAACAGTGCATGATCTCAGAGTCCACTGACTTTAATAGACTTTAATAGATTTTAGTGGCAAACGCACCAAGGTCTTGCTACCATGGTGGACTAAGTCCTTCACAAGATGAGGTTTAAGATATATGAATGTTGTTAATAAAAAATATTATTTTAGTCCCAGTTACGGACACTTGTGGCTGCCTGACAGAAATTACAATTAATACAGCAGGCCCGATAATTCTGGAGAAAGCAAACCCTCTTCACCATAGATAGATTGTCAGTGTGATACACAGAGGAGCAATGTTTGTTCAGGAGCTGGTTACTGTTGTAATAAAGAAGTCAGTCAATAATTAACTGTCTCCATCTGATTTCCTGCTTCACATCATTAGTCAGTGTGAACATCTGTGACAGAAATAGCTTATGTTTCTCTGGTAACTGCTTCATAATAAAGGTCACTCATTATTTTGTGACTGAATGCTTTTAATATGAGCAGAAGCAGGTAACACAGCCCTGATGTGACAATATGAGAGTGAACATTACAATAGTGAGGCTAAGGTGATATTCCCCCCCCCCCCAAATAATTAACTTGTGGAACAGACATAATTTAAACATCCACAAATAATCTTCAAACAAACAAATGACACTTTCACCTAATGTATTAATACTTATCCTCCTACTGTGGGTGTTAAAATGTTCTGGTCCAAACAATACCAACTCAGGAGTCTGTGCACCGTGACCACATGCAAACACCCACAGTCGTATTAACAATAAGAGGTGTCACTCTAACGTCTGTCAATCTGTGGGGATTCCACCTGAGCAGAGCAGCTGAGCTGTGGACGCTGTGTGACACCTCTATGTGCATGTACAACCCTCAGCATCCATCCCTGACTAATCTGTGGGCTCCTGCCATTTGAACCGGGTTAAATGGTGTTCTTCATCTACTCTGCAATCTCAACTGGTTCCACATTTAATTTTGTTCCATGACAGAAAAACCATGTCACAACGTGGGGGTTGCATTGCAAATTTCTCACATAGGTATGATTCCACAGATACTGTATTTTTTCAAACCAGCATTTGACTGACATGGGATGACACACTCTTCAGATTAAAATGGTAGCTCTTGAGAAATATTGCAGGTACCGTAACACAGACACCTGCCAAAAGACATGCAATTTCCTCCTGCTGCCACGGAAGCAAAGACATCAGAAGAGCTGTATTATTTATTATTGTGCCTGCAGCTCTTTTTTGTAAATAAGATTTTTTAAACCCCTATAATCCTGTGTGCATCAAAAAAACGACAGTGTTCGGCAGACATCTGACAAACCATAAAGTTAGATTTTACTGATGCAAATTATGTTAAGCTGCTGTTTGGTGCAGGGCAGGGTGCATGCAGCAGGCAACAGGAGTACAGAGAGTTTTCAATGAAAACAGCAGAAACCAGGTTAATGAGAGTGGTGAGGTGAAGAAAAACAGCAAGACTGTATGTGTCCTTTTTTTGTCCATAAATTCTAGTCTGGATTTCAAAACTTGTGCTCAGCACCAGTGCAACTAAGACACACACCAGTACATATGATGCGCTTAGTCAATTAATTATTTTGAACTATTACTGCAATGTTATTGCAATATCCCCTTGAGAGAATAAGAGCAATAATGTCAGGGAGGTGTGGGGGAAAAGAAAATCACAGGAGAAATTACTGATGCGTATGACGAATAGTTATCCGAAGATTTAGCTGCCCAATGAGATATAACTCGAGAAGACTATAACCACAGTCAGTTCCCTTTCCACTGAGTCTACTGTACGTCACAAAGACGTAAAAAGCTGGTGCATTAATTGCGAGGGCTTTTCTCCACTGAGATTACTGATTCATGCTTGACCAAGGAGGAACAATGAGGATATCAATCGAAAAGAGTGGCTCACCCACCTGTCGGGCAGGCTGCTGAGTCAGTCTGAGCGTAAGCCAAGAGGAAAGTTTTGGATTCACACCACATTTAGCCCAGTATTTACATTAACCTTTTTGAAACAAACAATTAGAAAATCTATACCGAAGAACAACAGTCTATGTTTTCCCACTTTACTATTTTTTTTTTACTTTATAAGCAACAAAAACATTTGCTGCTTTTTATAGCATCCAGAAGACTCAATTATCTTTTCAGGTAACTTTGCATATTCAAGCTCTTTCCTGTTAGCACAAACATAGTCGTTAGGTTTGAACACCTCCTTAATTGCCTCGAGTACTGCAGTTATCAGTGACTGCGAATGCATGTGACAAAAGAGTTAATGAGACAATGCTCATCTTCAAATTCAGAGACGAGGCATCTTGTGCTGACAGCATACAGCATACTCTGCAAGAGGCCCCATTTTTGGTCTCTAACAGTAAGTGTGACCTCCAGTAGTGCGTCATACTGTGCAGTATCACTCTGCAAACTCTACTCTTTTACAGGCTAATCTGGTGAAGTAAGCAAGTCTCCATTACTGCAGTGGCATCTCCCCCACATCACAGCATGCGTTAATGCAAGCTTTCCTAGTAATGCATAATTATTATTATTATTATCAATGCAATGGCAAAACATAATTAGACAACAGGTTTAGTTGCCCTCAACTTAATATAAAGTATATGTATTATGTGTAAAACGAGCTTCTTTGAATATTTGTGTTTCCTCCAAATCTCAACTGACCGTGACATCACCCACAACAATCTGAACTTTTGAAGCTTGTTATAAATGTTGTAAATCAATATAGGTTCATTTTCCCAAAGACCTCCACTATAGTGGCTATTCAATATATTCTCAGAACCTTCCCGTCTTCAGGAAGAAACCAGAAACTACGTCCATGCTTTATGTACCTGACGTGTGCCAAACAGCTATAAAATATTCCAGCAACCTGGAACCTTGAAAAATATGAATAATAAAAGTGATGATCATCAATTATACAGTAAATACCCATAAGCCACCGTTACCACTGCAATACAAGTCACAGTAATTGTCTTTATTATGTCATGTATCTACACATCGCGACTCTAAAATACAATTGATTGCATTTCTACAGTTAATTATTCATGCTTTTCTTTTTTCTCTGTGGCATATGGCATTGAAAATAGACCGCGAGAGACAGAAAGGCATTAGAGTAATACTAAAACAGGTCCAAAAAAAAATCGGCACCTCTCCCCTTCTTTCTATTTTAGTCAAGTCAAGAGGCGTGCACATATACTCAACAAATCCTCACTGGTTGAAAGATTAAACACATAGCTGATAAGTGACAACTGTGGCTGAAATGTAACAGAGACAACTAAGAGACAGCACTGTGTTGTGTCTCCTCCAGTTCTTAAAATGTCCCACAGCCAAGTTAACATCGTGTTAATATTAAGACCTTGAACAATTGCTCATTTCTGTATAGTCAGTGCGTTTAATTGAACCAGTCAACCATTATTGACCACAATATTGTCATTATTACATTACTACTGTACATCCACTACAGGGCTTCATAAATGATGTTTTTGTTTTTCTTTTCTTTTGATGATCAGAGTTTCTGAAACAAATTGATAATGTGTTGTATGGCTAGTTTTATACAGTTTTAGCTTTAGTTGGTAGCTCATTTAATGATGACATCATTTTGATTATTAAGTTATCACACAAATGAGTTCCACACTTGATGCTGGTGATGGCCCAACTACCATTTGTAATGATGTACCACAGGGATCTATCCTCGGTAAACCAAGATTTTATCACATTATTGTCAATTTTAGCTCTTGAGACGAGTGTCGAGTGTCTTAGCCCTTGGATACCACACACAGTCACATACTGCTGATGAAGTCGGTCACTGTATCGGTTTTGAGCATTGAAATTTTTGTATTATGCTGATAAAAATGCAATGATTGTGAAAAAAAATACTTCAACTGTTAACACCCAAATGAACAAATTTAGCAAATTATAAATAATTTTCTTCATGTAACTAAATAACATGAAAACTTTAGTTTTTAAGTTCATGTCCGGCCCTTTTTTTAAAATGTGTCCAAGGATGTTTTTATTCTAACCTTGTCTTATTATTTATTCATGACTATGTACTCTTAATTAGTGTTTTTTACGGTACAGACTAGGGTAGTTTCCAGAGGCATTCAAATTCAAATATGATACGTGGTGAAACTAAAAGCACTATAGTGCATGTTCACCCTTCCATTCTTGCCCTCAGAATCAGCCTCAATTATTTTGAATGCATAAAGAGCTCTATACAATAAACATGTGTCCTCACATTTACACACGCAGCCAATACATATCCATATAATGACAATGACATGCTGCTGAATAATTCCTACAATGTATTTTGAAGATTTAATGATGTGTGCTTGTTGTGGATGAACATTCCTGGTCAGTCAAGATGTCATGCCCTGCCTGCTTCAGCAGCAGAATGCCTAACAGGAAGTGGAAGATACCAGTGTTTTGACAGGCATGTGTGTATGTGTGTGTCAAACTTGTATTTGTTACCTTTTTAGGTCTTTTCTGGCATAAACACTGGCCTTGTCAGGACTAGTAGTCCTTATGGAGACTAGAACCTCATTTCTGAGGAACTGGATAAGTTTAATGGTTTATGTTTTAGGGTTAGGCATTATCAGATTGTGTAAAGGTTAGGGATAACATTTTGTTTAAGAGTGTGCTTGGTGTCCTGAGATCACAAATTGCATCTTTAATGCTGTTTATCTTTCCACCTCATAGAAGTGCTAGCATTTGTACGAAGTAGTACACCTCAGCAATAAATAATTAAACTCTATGACAGTTGATACACTAGGGAAATTGTCCTGTGTAAATCTTGACAACAATCTCTAACACCTCCAAATGTGTTTACATCAAAGTGCAATACGTCCACACTGAGGCTCACTTTCTACTGGTTAAACTCGTGTTTGTCTGTTGGGATTAGTCAAGATTGCACAAGGGTACGTGGGTAAACCTTAACCAAGAATTTTAGGTGTTGGCTGATTTTCACCTGTTTGTTGAAAGTCCTTCACTGGAATGCTTTAAATACTCAATCGCTAAACAGGCAGCAGTATGGAAGGAGAAGCAAAAGGCTACACTACTGTACTGGATTTTCACTGCATTTGCATGAGCCTTTTCTGTGTTAAATTAGGTGGAAAGTGGAGGTAGATCTAATATTATGTGCCCCATCTTTTACCACAGTGATAAGCTAATTTCAGCCATTACCCTTGAGAAATCTTCTTTATTACCTTTAGAGGGTTTGCTGAGCAGACGCGTTATTTCTCACTGACGTTCTGCCACAGGATTCACACACTGGCAACTAACCGGTAAAAGCACAACATGGAGTTTCAACACGGGTATTGTGTTCATATTAAGTTTTGCTCTGAAGAGTGATGATTC
Source organism: Brachirus orientalis (assembly GCA_016785285.1). Taxonomy (NCBI): domain Eukaryota; kingdom Metazoa; phylum Chordata; class Actinopteri; order Pleuronectiformes; family Soleidae; genus Brachirus; species Brachirus orientalis. The sequence goes on from JAFBJR010000233.1 coordinate 4,265,801, forward strand.
TTAAGCACAAACTATCCTGAACACAATTTAACAACATACAGTAAATTCGTACACACTACTCTTGGGTGTGCAAATTGCAAATCCCTTACCCCGACTTGTAGGCAGTGGTTTGTGCATGACCAGAGAATTGACACGGTCGGGAGGGTGTAATGCAAACATTTGAATGAATATATAGGCCTATTTGTATTTGCCTGATGGTGTTGTGTATATACAGTATGTTGTGTTCTTTCAGTGGTCACAGCTGCTCTGTCATCATCACACGATGGGTAAGAGTGGAAATGGAGCTGAAAGGAATGGGACCAAAGTAATAGCTTGATGAATAAAACTTGGTCTTTAAACAAACGGCAATTGACAGATTAAAATGGTTTTCACTGTTGATTGAATGTAATGAAAGCTAATGAGATCCAGAATTATTCTCTTAATTCACTGTGTATGATACTAACTTGTTTAATAATTGTATCATCACACGCCATCTGTTGGTGAAAAGTCTTTGCTTGATCTCGATTCATTCAGACGAGATTAGTTCCACAGGTAGAGACTGAGTGATGTAATCGTTGCCACAGCATGTCTGCAAATTCTATCCTGTCTGACTCTGTGGTGGCAGTAATTTTTATGGACTGTTTATGCCTGTACTGGAAAAAAAAAAGATTTGTCCCCTTTTAGCTTTTTTATGATATCCAGTGAAAATAACCTGAGGAAATACAAGTCCACTCCAAACTGACATCTGTGAGATTGTTGCCAAATATTGGATCATTTCCTTTGGGAGGGCCCTCCTTCTGTATATGGTACTGGACCATCTGCTAATATTGCAGTTGACAACAGGATTCTACCCAAAAAAAAAGATAAACCAAAGTCTGAGCTCTGGCCTAGTGTTGAGATGCATTATCCTAAAGACATGTGAGGTCCTTAATTTAAGGTATTAAACTAAACTAAACTAAACTAAACTAAACTAAACTAAACTAAACTAAACTAAACTAAACAGCTGACAAAACTGCAAGCGTCTGATCTCATAGAAGCCCATAAAAGTATAATTGAATATTTCTGATGCCTATTATTTCTTTCAGTGTGAGCTTTGCATGCATCCCCAATGGTATTCTCAAAAGTTGACTCTCAGAAAAAACCAAATTACTTCAGGGGGTTTTAATGACTGTAGACAGCAATCAGATCGAATTTAATTCAAAGCCAGCAGGGGACCTTAAGAGGTTTGAAGCTATTTAATTTCACACTGTTATCTACACAATGTAGTGACTGTTCAGTAAACAGATATGCTTGCTATTAAATATATATTATCGCTATATTAAAATAATGCCATTACTTGCATTCCTCTCACCTTAATTTAAGCTGTTTTCTAAAGGCCCAGAAGAGAAATGGCTGTGGAGAATTTAGTGCCTGCCAGACTGAGAGCCAAAGACGTGATTACTCCACTCACATGGCATATTGCAGCCGAATTAAAGTCATAATAGACAATGATTACTGGAGAGGCCTTCCTGTCACACATTAACATCAGATAAGCACAGTGTGAGAGAGTGCAGAAGAGGTTAGCGTTGTTTATCAGTATTTCCTCTGGGAGGCCTTGTGTCAGCAACAATAGAATTACAGTTTTGCTGCTGAACATACAGTAGTTCAGTCAAGAGAGACTGTCAAGAGAGAAGTTTTATTGCTATGCACACTGCAGAAAAGTAATGTGATGACAAAAAAAAAAATTGCTTTTGCCACTAAGACCCCTAGTAATTTTGACATAATAAGGTGGTTAGGCTGTGCTTAGACGAGGAAACCCCCGGAGTTTGAGAATTTGAAAGACGAGTACATACAGTATCTGTTTGGCTCAGCCCTGATATGGAGACTGGATATGAACGGGGTGGTGTAGGGTCGCAGAACAATCAAAAAAAATAAATAAATAAAATCAAAGATGCCCACAGTTATCTGGGTGAGCTAGAGGGGTAATGAGTTGTAAAGAAGTCTTCCCGATTAAAATTCATGCCAAGTTTCATTTCACTCAGTGATCAAACATTGCTGTAAAATGCCACAAGTGCAGGAATATTTATTTATTTTCATGTTGATTGCTTTATGCATTGTCACTACATGCCTGCATGTGGTGATATTGCATCAAGCATAATGACAACATCAGAACAAACAAAAATAACACTAAGTATTATATTTTCTACTGTTTGTTTTGTGCATGATATCTGGTGCAGTGCAAACATCAGAAAACAGAATCTATTATCCCACTGCAAACAAAACAAAATCTGTCAGAATTTGGAAAAGTACACTACATGCTGGAAAAGTCTTGCTCAATGTTTATCATTTTCTAAAAAAGACCAAAGAAAATCGAAACCAACAGAGAGAGGAGAGCTTGGGGCAATGCAGTGCAGTTATGTCCTTGCACAGGCGACACTAAATAATACTGTGATAAAAATGGCTGTTTCATTCATAGCCAAAAGAACTTCAAGAATACTGCAAATACCATAAGGCTAATTTACATACAGTACTTTTTAAAGTCTAAAAACAATTATAAATATGCACAGTTCAAGTGACACACTTAGGTTCACTTGATTTTCGATCTGCCTGTAGTATTAAAGCTTAAGGTCAAATTAAGTATTGAATTTTGATTAAGCAGTGAACATTTCTTACCAAAAATTATTTTTCTTTCAAAATTTTACGATTTGGCAAAAGAAATTTGCTGGAAAACTGAAATCCATCTTAGTGTACAATCCAACTGCAGACCAGAATATACTTATTTTAAACTTCTTAGTTGTGAGATAGATTATTATAAAATCCACTTATGAAGTGTCTTTCATGTCATTAGACTATCAACAGCTCTGCCCACAAATCTTATCTATCCACGGTGGCGTGCACATCAGGTGGGTCAGAGGCATGAGGGTATTAGGGGTCTATATTTATCTCTCTGTGTTTGCACTGTTTGTTGAAGATTATGAATCTTTTATTAGATGATGGCTGATGTTTCCATACCAGTGTGTACACACTCCCATAATTATTTTGTACAGAATCCAACTTTGCATGGGGGAAAAAGCACACATCACATTTTAGCACAGTGCAAGGTTTATTAATGAGTACTACTATTCCATAAATATGACCATAAACACACCTCTGTGTTCCTGAGATGTCACAAAGGACAGTGACAAGTGTGTATATGTGTGTGTGAGTACCTGGTATTCCTTATGTTGTGGGACCTACTGTATATGCTTAAACAGTCACATTATGGGGACTTGTCTTCCTTATGGGGACAAAAATTCAATTCCCCATAATGTAAATTGTTACAGTTTAAGGTGAAGACATGTTAAGGTTAAGGTTAGGATTAGGGCACTAGTAATAATGATTAATGCTAGAATAAGTTTCCAGGAAATGAATGTAAGTCAATGAAATGTCTTCGGAAGACATGGCAAGCAGTGCATATGTGTGTGTTTGTGTGTAAGAAAGAGACAGAAATAACTGGTTTGATTAACACTTTAGGACCAGAGATGTCATTTATTAGCACAGACACTAGAGGAAAATTATGTGACTACATGTAATCCCAAAGGGATCAGACTGACGATGATTTAATTTTCACTCAGCTGAAAATAAATCTAATAAATCTTTGCACATATTAACACCCATATGAAATCCATCTGTTTCACTATTCCCAGTATATTATTGGGATACAGCAGTTATCACTGTCACTATTATCTCTCTTGTTGCCAGTATCATCTGTTAAATATTCATTGCAGCTAAATTGTTAGAAACAGGTATAAGGTATGATTTGTGTTCCATTAAATGCCATTTCCATTAAACAGACATTCAAGCAATTATTTCTACTTCATAATTGCAGGCTTAATGTTCAAAAAAAGGGTACATGGCATAAGTCATGAGCAAAAATTTTGGCCTTAAGAGGTGAGGAGTTAGATTAATGTGTGAGTATTCTAAAAAGAAAAAAAATGCTTGTCACTTGTAATTACTGAGGCATTTCCTGTGTCGATCTAATTTTTTGTGCAGTTTGTGAACTTACCCTCATTTAACTTCTGACCCCACTCATAGGTCATTTCTTGTCATGCAGTTTATATGATTTGAAAACACATTTCGACACAGTGCCTAATTAGTGTAATTTGTGTGTTTCTTCTGATGGCACTGGTGAATTACTGGCAATGATGTGATTTGGAATCAATATGCTGTTGATTTTGATCATTAATTGTGAGCTGTCACTGTATTCTGCACTGGAAAGACTCAGCGATTAAACTGAAACTGAAGCCCCTAAACCCAGTTCTAGCCTTTTATACTGTACATTTGGCTGGGAAAACAAATGAGTGGGAAACCCACTAACTAATCAATGGACCACATTAGTGATAATGTGATGGTGAATTAACAGTTTATGCCACACTATTTATAATACCTGAATAGATGTGCTTCACCTGGGCTTTTTATTTTTATTTATTTATTTTTTTAATTTCTCAATGAATTTATATCACCCATCGCAGTGCCAGAAAGCACATGCAGAGGGAGCACCAAAGTGGAATCTAGAAATACACTATTCAGCCACAGGACTGGAGATGGTTGTCATTAAGTGTCCCGGAATATCAGACGGGGTGTGATCAACAAAATCTGTATGACACACTCTTAAGAGCACAGTCATAAACTGAGTATATGAGAAGAGAGTGTTTCTTCAGGGACATTGTTTTTAGGGTGAAACATTCTGAACAACAAACAGTGGAAAAACAATCCAGTCTGTGAACTGACCCTTCAGTGGTATGTGTCACATATTTATGTGGTGAGAAGTGGCTGTGTGTGGCTCAGGAGGTAGAGCGGGTTGTTTGCAGATCGAAGGAAAGGTGGTTAGACTCGAGCTCCTCCTGACAGCATGTGGAGTGGTCCTAGGACAGGTGAGGCATTTATACCATGGTGGCCATTGATGTGTATAAATGGGAAATATGGAGGCAAATAATTGAAGTAATTTGGATAAAAAACACTTTGTCCATTCTGAATCACAAGATATGACTGTCGACCAAATATACAGGAAGAAATGTGTCCAAAAACGAACAAATTGATGTTGTTGTTTTTCCCCAGTTCTGACCAAATGTTCTACAAACTTTTTACATGAGTTAAAGTGATAAATGGGAGCTCTCACACAGGGCACAGTCTACAAAGCAAGGCTGTTTTTACTGCAGGATGCAGTCATTTAAAAGACACAATTTTTCATCAGCTGTGGGTATTGACTGTGTAGGTTGGTCTTCACACATGATCAATAGCAATGTATAATGTCTGCTTTCCACTGGTCTTAATAATGAGCCTCAAACAAAGCCAAACTCTAAGTTTGTTTGGCTTTGAAAGAATAACAGGGTTGTTAGTTACAAAGGTTACACTGATTAATATCTTTCTCGCCTCTGCCCATCGACGGATGAGTAATTCTTGGTAATAGAACAATCTCTGCTCAAAGAATCAATTGGGGTTCATGGAAGTGATGAAAAACCATCTGGCTCTTATCACAGAAATAAATTAGGGAACAATCACAGGGGGCAATGCGCTTCTGCCTTTTCCACACGTTTTAATTTGATGGAGCAGAAACCGAGATAACAGGGCAGATGAAAAGGGGCAGCTTTGCTTACAGCCCACATCCTGCTTGTTGACAGATTTAAAATGATTCATTTCATTTGTAGCCAGCAGCCATTACACATATAGCAGATAATGCATGCTGTACCTTCAGCTGAACCTATACCACACATTAAACTCTGCAAAATAAGGCATAATTTGCCCGAGTCAAACAAGAATTTGCTATTTATTATTACATTATTACAAGTGTGGGGGGGAGGGACTCATGCTTGGCTTCTGTTGAAGTGAGATGCCTTTCTGTTCACCAGATCCTCTCCTGCTCACCCTCTACACACAGCTCTTTCCTATCGCTGTGACTGTGGCGACGGTGGGGAGCCAGATGGTGTGTGTTACACTTGTTTTGTTGTTGTGTGACTGTTATTTATACGCCACAGAGGCGGCAGCAGCAGAGCCCCCCAGACGGAGGCTTTTGTTTCAGAGCTTGAAGAGGAGAGAGGAAGCCAGGAGTGAGGCATGAGCAGGAAACAAAAATAAATGTTAGATTATCACCTTAGCCCCCACAGATGAAAACTCTGTTTGTCTTGTGTGTTTAGGCTCTGTTGGTGTGTGTGCCCCCCCACTCAGCCTGATATCGTAATTTCACTATTAGCCCAGAAAAGAGGCTGTGGATCATTTTAATGCCACCTCGTGCACAGGAAACCCTAAGTAGCAGATTAATGATAAATGTTCTTCAACCACCCAGGACACCTAGCAGCCTCACACACACACACACACACACACACACACACACACACACACACACATCCCTCAACCTGCCCTCTGTTCCTTCCTTTTTTCTCTGTCACACACTCAACCCTCCCCTAGACATTCAATAAACTGGGAGAAAAAGCAATATCTCTCTTGAAGGAAGAGGAATATGATTAAAGCTTTTGCGCTGCTGTTATTATCCCATGAGCCTTCAACAGGGAGCAAAATGAAGCAAAGTGAATTACCTCCAGTTGTCACCACATAGCCTGCAGACCCAGCGTCAAGGCCTGTAATGTTCAAAGCATTGTTGACACTCATAATGACAGAGAGAAGTCAAGAAAAGCACATTTAGCCTTTGTAAAGGAAATACTGTTATGGTGGTTGTGCCACAGAGAGAACACTACAAAAGCTTTTATTGCTCCTGTGCAGATTGCAGCCATATTGACATTGGTACACCATGGTCAAAACCGCCTTTTACTTTTAAAAAGTCCATACCTGTAATGTTTTATATAAATGTTCTGGCCTATAGTCACCGCTGGTAGGGTTTGCTGTGAAGCACATTTCTCCAGAATTATATTCTTTAATCACTTACAAGTGATGTATGTGAGAAATGTGTTTTATTATGATAGAAAATGACCATGATGTGTGACCAGAGACTAAGGAAACATGTTGAATTGAAACACTGGCTTTACTAATAACAATGATCCCAACAGTATAAACAGTTGTCTTTATGGTTTGGTTTGGTATTTTGGTTTGTTGCACAACTGGCCACCACACTAAGAAGTCCTTGTTTTACTGTACCTTTATAAATGTCCCCACCAGAGGAGAAGAGAAAACGAGGGTCTGCAGCTGAGATGCGTTGAGAATGTAGAGGACTGAAAGTGGAGAGGACGTTGATGACAGACGGAGACAGATATACAGTATGGATATTTCTCTTCTCTCTCTATTTTTCTCATTTTGAGTATGTATTTACGTGTCTGGGCAGGGTGTGGTGAAAATGTCAATTGTACATTTCAAGGTCATTGCTTGGAGTCCATGCAGTGTTTAGCACTCTTGCCTTTGCAGCAAGAAGATCTGGGTTTGCGACGAAGGAACAAGGACCTTTCTGCATGGAGTTTGCATGTTCTCCCTGTGTGTGCGTGGGTTTTCACTGGGTACTCCGGTTTCCTCCCACAGTCCAAAAACATGTAGATGTGGGGATTAGGCCGATTGGACACTAAATTGGCTGTAGGTGTGAATGTGAGAGTGAATGATGTCTGTCTCTATGTGGCCATGTGATGGACTGGCAAACTGTCCACGGCGTACCACGTCTCTCGCCCTATGTCAGCTGGAGTTAGGCACCAGCGCCCCCCATGACCTTCAAATGAGTGAGTGAGAGTGAGTGTGCGACCAAGGTTTTTTTTTTCTCTGGAGGTTGTCAAATTGTGTTCTTTTAGTTGGAGTTGGATGGGGCAAAAGACGTTGTCCTTCAGCTGTAGGCTGCGCCACTCGATGGTGCAGTGTCTACCCTTTTTCTCCTGTGCTCGGGGGCCTGTCTGTGTATCCACTGGGGAGGTGCACATCCCGCTGCCGCTGCCTGTGTTCCACAACCCGTCCAGGGTGCCTCTGTAGTTGCCTGGTCCACAGCGTTAACCTGTTCCCTGTTGTCTCTGCTTGCCTTGCTGGCTCTCTCGTGCAGATTCCCTTCCGTGTCTCTTCTTTCTGTTCCTCTTGGGTGCTCGTAGTGGAGTTCTGCTTTTCTATTGGCTCGTGGTAATATCCAGCACAGAGAGGCAAAAGTTGAACAGGGGAAGGTAATTTGGCAATAATCTGTCACTCAGTGGCAGGGAATCAGGCAAAAACATAAAACACACTCCTATTTCAACCAAATGGGCACACATAAGTGTACAACTTGTGCCAGTCCCAAAATGGAACACAAAATGGAAAATAGAGTATAACAAGCTTATGTTGTTATGCTTCCTGTGCTCCATTTTCCCTGATCACCCTCCTCCTGGCTGTGAGGTTAACAATAAGACTGAAAGGCTGTGAACAATAAGACCGAAAGGTGTGCTGCAAAGTGTAAATTAAAGTCCCCGTCTTCACACTGTGCACGCCTGTGTGTCATATCTCCTGTTGTGTGCTTTGTTGTTGGATTCAGGAAAGTAGAAGCATTTATTCACTGCCATATTAATCCTGTCCCTCATCCTTTCCCTTTTGTTTTAAGAGTGCACTTTGTTTGTGTGGTGTGTAAACATCATGGAGTGAGACACGGGTTATAATACTGCCGCTGGGAAAATTGTAAGCCAAGTATTTTAGCTTTTCTTCGACTCATCATCCCACAAATAAACATTACCTGTGGCCTCTATGTATGATACTCGGTGGCAATAATTAATTAAGGAGAGACACAGATAAGATAAAGGAAAATGAGAAGGAAGGAAGAAATGAGATGAATAAAGTGTGACACACTGCGTCCACACACTGTCTAAACCCTGACAGGGTTTTTTTTTTTTAAGCTGAATGACAATATGACGATTTACCCTGTTTAAATGTAGAAAATATAAGAAGTAAAGTGCATTAGCATTAAGAAAAAGTGTGTAGGCAGAAACAAACACAGCGACCGTTGCAGTGAGCTTTCAAATAAATGAAAAGGCAGCATGTGTTGTTAATGTAAGTCAAATAAATTAGGACAGGGACTCATTTTGTGCCTGTCTGACAATTACAGATGCCTTGGGATTCACCCACTGATAACATCAATGTCCTCTTTTAAATCCATTAAACATGAGCAATCATCCAGACTGACACAATGAGTTCTCATGAAAAAAAGGAGATCATGGCATGCTCGGTGTTTGCTTCAGTTATAACTTCAGTAATGTTCAATAGTATCTTGACAGTTTCCTCAGAAAGAGTTTGTCATTTCGGGGAATATCTCTCTGTTTCTAAAGGTTTTTTTATTTTTATTTAAACATGAGGTTATGACCATTATATAACGGGTTGCTTTTTCCTCCTTCTGTGTCTCTCCTAAGCAATATAGTGAAACTTTATTGTGTAACAGTATACAACTGTCACATGTTTCGTGTGGATGAATACATTTCCTGAAGCGATGCCGTGTTTACGGAAAACTTTTTTGTAAAAAAAGACAAAGAAAAAAATCAGTTACATCTCGTTCCGTTTCAGTGTGGATAGGGCCTCAAATGCTCAAAAACCACCGAGCATTTTACTCAAGTATTCATCAAGGGATACAAGCATCACAATGTAAATAAGTATTAATGTTACCAAGGGGGTCTGTTGCATAAAGATCATGGTTGATGGTTGAAAGAAATCACTGCAAACTGTAGGAGATGTAAGAAAGAAAAACATGGTCTCTTTAATTTTGATCACTCCTAGAGTTTGCTGTGTTATAGCCATAATTAACCATCGAACATGAATCATAACCGTCATTACGTATCGCAAGCTTTGGCCATTATTAATGACACCAAAAGCATCTTATCATCTTGTTTCTCCAGTGTGTGTTCAAACATGATCCCGTTGGTATTTACCGCACTTTGGTGTCATGGATCAGCTTACTTTATGTCTTTAAGCAGTTTATTCAATCTCTTGTTTGTGGTCCTTGTTATATTGTCTGTGTAATGTTTAAAACTGTTGCTAAAAGCTCTGTTAAAAAAGTGGTAGCAGAGCTTGAGGTATGTTTTTGTTTGTTTATTTGTTTCAGATCGCATTAAGGGTAAAAAGAAATGAGCATGCTCTCGACTCACAGTTATATTGCAGTTTGCTGGTGAGGACAGCCTGTTTTGTTTCTTTTTCTCTTTGTTATAGAAGGGAGAGGTTTGTTGCACTGCTCTGCAATGATCAAGAAACACGTTTCAACTCAACGTTTAAGTTGAAATGATGCAATGATGACAATGGAAATGAAACACTGCTCGACATTAATCACACCAAAGCTGTTGCTATGTTGTGCAGTAAAATAATCCTGTTTCACACCTGCTCTCCCTCCATGGAGCAAAAGTCCTCGTCCTTCACAGATGTGTGGTTTTTGTCCAAAGTTTTCTCTCTCTCTCTCTCTCTGTGTGTGTGTGTGTGTGTGTGTGTCTGCTGGCCAATTCATGTCCGTCCCGCCATTCCATCTTTGTACCTGTCCCAAAATCAGCTCACCAACACCTTAACTAAATAAATGAATTGTCAAATAATCAGTTAAGACAAGATATACATAACTTATGTTTGAGGAATATTTATATTTTGAATCACTGATTCAATTTTTTTTTTTTTTTTTGTGCAGGATTTTTTTCAACTATACTGTTTAGAAAAAAATCTGGCTTGGGTATTTAAAAAGCTGTGTGCCTAGGCAGAAAGACTAAGGCTAATACTTTAGAAATATTATTCTTTTTTTTTCTTTCAATCTTACAGAATGCATGGCTTGGCTTTAAAGGTCACCGGGCACAGGTGTTTATTCAGCATGAAATGAGGTGAAGCCTAAAAATACACTGTGGTTATGGGTGGAGTGTTGGGTTAAATGGTTGGCTCTTCATTCAGATATCCACAGAATGAACAGCAGCACCTCATTAACAGGCTGATATGGAAGTAGGCCCATCTGGAATAGCAGGCAGAGCAACTGGAGGGACTGGGAGTCAGCACAAGGTGGTTGGGGGTGGGACCAGAGAAAGATGAACACAGGAGAAGAGGATGAACACACTCACAACACGCACACGCGCACACACACACACGCTTGTTCTTGTTACAGTCAAGAAAAAATGTCACAGACAAAACATGCACATGCTACCCAAGCAAAATCTTGACACATCAGACACAATATTATTTGTGATATGACAAATATCACAAACTGTGTAAACAACTTATCGTTATATAGTTGTTACTTATATGTATATATATATTTTTTAACAATAATTTATTTATAACTTGATGTAAAAGTGATCAAAAGCGATCAGAATGAGTTCAAGTACAGTATAACCGTATGAATACATGTGCAGCATTGAACAATAAGTATGAGCATTGCACATATTTCTCTTAGTGCCACTGAATGGTCCCATTTGCATGTTATGCCTTATTTAAATAAGTACAATCTAGTGTTGCATGTTGCACGACTCCTTGTAGCTAAGGGCTATGGCTCCACAAATGTTTCCCATAATGCAGCCAGAAAGCTGACAAAGTAGACCTTATACAACTTTACTTCTGGAGTGAATGATAGAATTATTCTTAAATAAGAAAAAAAAAATGTCTCCCTGACACAAATATATCATTTAAATTAAAGTCAATATTTATATAATATTTATGACTGGCAGCAGCCTCTCAAGGTCATTACATTTGGTCACAGATAAACTCACACTGATTGTGCTTTACAAGCATTTCCTCATTTGTGGTATATTATTTGAAAATCCAGTGGACTGAACTATAAGGAAAAGCTCATTTCATTACAGTTGTGCCCTTTAATGCAGACGTGCGGGTACATATAGCACATGATCAACCACTCACATGCTGAAAGATAAGCTGTACCTGAACACATCTGTACAAAGACAGATCCCTCCCCTCGCCTATTTGCCACAAAGCAGAAAGTAGAGGGAGCAGAGTGGTGACATGCTACAGCAGCTGGCTCATCTCCTCTTTCTCGTCCTCTTCTCTTCCTCTCATTTCTCAGCTACCTGTGGAGGAGGACACCCACACTCTGAAACGTCCGCCCTCCCTGAAATCAAAGGATGCAAGTCATTTATCATGAAGAGGGCAGGTCACTGTAAATTAAATTTTGCCGAGTGTGTGTGTGCAGTTCTTCTCATGCCAACGCAGGTGCAGCACATCACTCTGTGCATGTCAGACTGAATGAGTCTGAAAGTGATGGCACTGCTGATAATACTCATCTGTGCCCACAAATTCTCAATTCTCAAATGTTATTTTTTTTCCTCTCTTCTCCAGGATAATTTAAATGGGCTTTGTGTTTTGCAGAAAGTGGAAACACAGCAACAGAAGCCGTATATCAGCCTCACTTCTCTCCGCCTGAGCTGACGTTGTGACAGGCCTTGAGAGGCAAGGATAGGGCATGCCCTTATTCTGTCACCCTCCCCCCATTGGCTTTGACTGGCCCCAACACATGCATTCAAGCCCCTACAGCACAGCCAATAAATCACTGTCTTCTGATACAAAGAAGAAAAAGTTTGCCCAAGGAGCTCAACGCAGACATTATCAGTGTTTGGTCCCAATCTATTTTAGTCCTCTCCTTTTCAGCTGCAAGATGCCTGACATGAAAGGATAGATATGCCAATGGCTCAAGCTGTGATGAAAACTGTGATGTTCTTGCAGCATTGATGGTTTGGAGAGTAATCAAACTGATCCAGTTCTGCGTGTCTGCTCGGCTTCTTTTTTAGTATTTCATTCACAGACGCTTGCTCTCACCTCTCAGGCATGTGTTCACACCGTTGTTCACATTACACACCCACTTACTCATCATCCATCACAGCCTTTTGTCACATAATTTTCAGTGGGAAAAGTGACACTTCATATTCTATCTTCAGGCCATCTCTAGGAAGCTTTAGGGTTGATGCATGCTCCCTCAGGTACATGTGTCCTCCTCAAAGAGTCACCCATTAATCTTTGAGCACTCCCTATCAATGCAAACCCTCCACCTACTATCAACTCTTTCAATCCACTTCATAATATCTGCAGTGACAAATTGTCAATGTTATAGCGTAATGACCTTACACCACTTTTACAATGCAGTGTATCCATATAATGAGACAATGGTAATTGGATTGTACTTATATAGTGCTTTAGTAGACTTGATGACCACTCAAACCTGCTTTACACTACAGTTTTTGCCATTCACCCATTCACTCACACTTTCACACAGCACATCTATGTATAGCGCATTTTTCTATCACTCATCTTTCATATCTATTCGCACACTGCTGACACAGCTGTCAGGAGCAATGCGGGGTTAAATGTCTTGCCCAAGGACACATGGACATGTAGACTAGAGGAGCCGGGACGTAAACCATTGAGCTACTGTCGCCCCCAGTGTGCTCTTGGGCTTCAGAACGCCCAAAATGCAACTTGAATACAAAATGAGTGCAAATAATGTTGTGTGTTTTTGGCCGTTTTACAAAACGTTGCCATTTTAGATCTCTGTGTGATCATTTAGCATCACTTTTATCTGTATTAATGTTGAAGTTATGTCTGCTGACATTTTAAATGCAGGATGGTGAGAGTTACAGAGCTGTGTTTATTTCGCATTGTTATTTTTTTATTCTCTCATTGAAGAAATTAAAAGATACAAAATAGTTTCCATGAAAATATGACAAATTGCCTAAAAAAATTGTGAGCATTTTTAGGAAATAGTTACATTTCTCACTCAATTCAAAACATAATTTAAAAAAAGTCATCTGCAGGCAGTCATCTGTAACATAATGCAGTTTTACAGGATCAAACAACAGCATTATAATTGCATGGTGCACCTTTACATCTCAGTGCACATGCTTGTTGAAAGGCTGAGAGTGAGGATGTGGCTGCTGTGAAGCACAGTCTGAGTAAGACCTGGCTGCTACATACCGTCAAAGTGTCAATATTCAGTAAAGATCCTTTGCCAAGATTGATCTGGTTGAGTTAAAAGAGTGAGTATCACTGATTATTATTTGCTACTATGGCATATCAATGAGAGAAAACAAAAATGAGAGAAAATGAAGCTAAAACTATATCTCTGGGTGAAACTAATTTTGGGCAATAACAGTTGAATAAGTGACTGGAATATTTGAATCCACCAAATATTTAGTATTTTGTAAAACAGGCCTGGTAAGCAGTTTGAGTATTAAAAGTTTTCTAATGAAAGCCACTTGGTTGTTTAGCAGAAAGCTGCTTTTTGCTTTGCGTTTTGGTAAAAAAAGAGGGTGGTAAGACGCCACCGAAACACAGTTGTGTGTGAAGTTAGTATGTCTTGCTCCTTCAGGGGGACCAACCTACACCCAGATTAAAGAAATCTGTCTGCTGGCAATGTTTGGAGTCAGTGTTTGACATTTATCATTCAACATATCATAAACATAAACCAGTTCCTGCAGAAACACAAGCCTGGTAACTCTGAACAGACCTTACCATGAAGTAGTATTAAGTGTTACTGTACATGAGATGCTCATTAACACTGGTGGAGAAACATAACACTAACATTTGTTAAAACATATACCTTTCATCATCAAAATCTTTTTGATTTTTTTTATTCATTAAGATTAAATGTATCTGTTAATTTATGTACTTTCCAAATAAATGCTTGCATTACAATGGGCAGTTAACTAACTAAGTAAGTACTCTTGTGTTATGTATAATTATGCATTAATATGTGCTCACAGCTATTTCGTATAGGCAGATAAAGTAACTCATTAAAAATATGTTCACACTTAAAATGGTGATACCTTGCAAATGAATTGCCCCATCTGCATTCTTGGCTTTTCAGCAAGACAAACAGTTTAGAGCTCCCAAAGAGCAAAACAACAATGTGAAAGTTCTTAAGTGAATGCTACAGCCTCTAAATCCCTTTACACTAGTGAATATTTAATGTGGAAAATAAAAAGAAATCCCACTTGCACTTGAAAAAATAATTAAGAAAAAGACAGCAGGACAAATGTAAATTTATTTAGGTCAACTTGATTTCATTTTACTCTGGAGGAATCTCTCATTTTTTTCTTTTAAGGTTAAAAAAATCTCTATTTTGAAGTGGATGTGACTTGTGTTGGATTACCAAGGAGATTGTTTCTAAAGCTTGCTCCACCTGATTAATACTGCAAATTTGTTTTACATCAGCAAGGTTGGTGGAGCAACACGGCAGGAGAGAAAGAAAGACCAAGGGGTTAAAAGAGGAGAGGAAAAGAAGGAAGGGGAAAGAGAGGAGCCCAGGTCAAGTCCTCAAAGTGCTGGACTGTTCTACTTAAAAATCTTTAAATAGTGTTTTTCACTAGAAGGCCTTGCTCTCATCTATCTCTGCTCTCATTTAAGCACCATGGGATAAACCAGAGTATGAGCATCATGGGAAAGTGGGTTGGGTGTGTGGACAGCAGGACAGGCTGTATCACTGGATAAACTAATCAGACTTACCTATATTTTTCATAAGGATCAATACAATATCTTCGATTGGGGACCTTGAAAAATAAGGATATAAAACAAATGTAATACATAAAACAATCCTAAGTCAAAGCAATGAGAAAATGTATCTTTTATGCACTGGAGCCAAAGTCGATTTCAAGATCCAAGATTCATATACTTAATGGTTAGTGGACTAATTTGCCTTCCATCTGAATTCTTCATAATTTCCCAGCGAAGCTTAGTGCCTATTATTTCAGCTCAGCATCTGAGAAAGGGGACTCGTTGTAGAATATGAGCGATGGCTATGGGTGTTTTTCATCGGAGAAAGCCAGCTAAATGATCTCCAGTGGACGTAGGTTTAAATGGAGGCTAAATGGCGATGCCAAGCGCTCGTCTATCTGAAGCTCATTATACACCTCTTGATTCCCTGGAGACCTGGCTCAGCTTCATGTTGAGCACTTTCCTGCCAAAAGGAGGGTGATTACAACATTTTGCTCAACAAAAGCTCTCCTCCCCCTCACTTTTCCCATCATTTCTCCCTCAACATCTCTCTCTCTCTCTCTCTCTCTCTCTGTGGTTACCCTCTTTTGCTTCTCTCTGTATTTCTTTTAGATTCTCCCTTTCTTTCTTTCCTGCACTGTAGAGGCTCCCCAAGTGATGCACACACTGAATGATTCCTCTTTGTGTTCTTCCTATAATTGCAACACTTACAACAAGCAAGACAAGAATTACCAAAAGGAGTGTTTACATTGAAAACAGACAATAGTGAATAAGAAATATAATGAATCATACAGCAGCGCGCAATCCAGACAAAAACAACAAGATAACGGCACATGAGTGTATAGAAATCAAAGGCTATTTGGAAGTGAATCATAGCAGAGCCGAGCAAACAGATGGGAAGAACACTGATGTAATGCGGAGGGTATCATCCAGGCAGGAAGGGAGGAGCAGAGGCCTACGCATTTCTCTGCCATGGCTCAATGTACTCGAGACCCAGATGGGCAAAGATGTCCTTTTCAGTCTGTGCTGCCAAGAACTCTTTCTAGAGAAAGGACAAACAAACAGAAAGTCAAAGAGTTTGGTGGAAATGTGCACAAATTTGTCTCAGGGACACCAGAACACATACACAGATTTGCAACTTCAGCCTTCCCTATTCCTGACAATACTCACAATCTCAACTGTGATTGTATTTTGACTTCATTTCATTTTGTTTTTTTTGTTTTTTTTATTATTCGCCCACTTTGTAGCATGGCCCCCACATGCTGTGACTGTACAGATTTAAACTTGGCAGTCCATCTCACCTCTAATCCTCACATTCTCTAAACTCTATCCTTCATCTGAGTGATCACACTCTTTAGCTGAAGTATTTTCACAGACAAATCACAACGGGGCTGTTATCTGCTGGCCATCTCTCTACTGAGTGGTGATGAGGCTTGACTCACCCAGAAAGAAAGAAAGAAAGAAAGAAAGAAAGAAAGAAAGAAAGAAAGAAAGAAAGAAAGAAAGAAAGAAAGAAAGAAAGAAAGGCTGTGATTTTGACACATCTATCTTCAAGTGCTTAACTAGACCGGACATAATGCAGATAGAAGGCTGAAAAACCAAGAGCATGACAGCTCCAACTGCCAGCAGATAACCAAGAGCAACTAGTAGGCGGTGAGGAAAAGGAAAAAACACAAAATCATGTTTCCCTTTAAAATGACTTGTTTTATATAATGCAAATGAGGTTAGCCATGTGGTGGGGAGGATTAGTGCACACTGGATGCAGTTCAGTTCATATCTTTAGATCATATTTCTGAATGTTACTTGTACTGTTGCACAATGTTGCTGTGATCTCTGACAAAATTGGTGGATGTATGAGTAACCTAAACCTAATTTTCTAATAAGCTTGTATGCAAAACAAGAACAAAGGACCAACGGAGACATATGCCCTTGAATGTAGTAGAAGAATTTTGAGAAACTAAGAGAAAGTAGCATTAAAATGCATTGCTTTGCACCGCTGAACAATCAAGTAGACATATGTATCCTGTCATCCTTCTCTCTGTCAGTCAACTGTCTTGAATGATCAAATCAAGGGGAAAGTTTTAAGTACAGGTGTGTATGTTTCAAAGACATCCTGAGGAGTTAATGAGTTGGTTTTGGTCACATTTTTAGCTGTGTCAATAATATGACAGCTTCTACTAAAGATACGTCCTGTTTCCTTTACAATGATTAATTTTTGGACACCACCACAACATCAAAACCAATCAAACATATTGATTGTCATATTGATTCTTTTTTAATATTTTAAATTATTAAAATGACATTTATTCCTGGCCTTTATGCCAGAAACCTTCCTAAAGAGGTTACAAATAGAATACCCTAACACTAAAACCAGGTCTTTACCCTCATAAATATCTTTTAAGCGGTGACAGAATGTGAGGACCAGTCCAAATGACCTCCCTTTCCCAAAAGGTTCCCACTCCCTTAGGTCTGTAAGTTTTTTGGTCCTCACACAGATACCATACAAGAACACACACATCATCGCAACTAAGTGCTTAACCCTAACCTAAACCTCACAAAGAGAGGTTTGAATAAAATGCATACACACACACAAAACAAACCTGTCTGGCATAGTCAGACTGGCTATAAACAACACATTTGCTTTTTGTTCAAATAGTCAAATAATGCATGTGTTTATTTGCATATAGAGTGGGAAAGTGAAGTTTGCACTTGCATGTTCTAATGCCAGATGTGAACTAAAATGAAGCTGTCCACATCTGATGCTTGTCAATGCCTGGTGTCAGCAGAGTCACACTGGAAAAGAAATTGAATATTATTTTATACTAGAAATACAGGTAAAATAAGTGAGACATTTGATTGCTGTAGTGTATGCTAATACACTTCCTGATGGCAACCATGGACAACTATTATAAGTTTACTGAGAAAATAAGTGGAAATATGGAGATTATTAGACACTGTATGAAAAGGAAGTGTCTTTAGAATTTATATGATAGGAATTGTCCATTTGATACGGTTATGATAGGAAAACATTGTAGTTCAGGGTTAAAGTGTGGGTTTCATGATTGCTTGTGCTCTTTGCACACCAACACTTTTCAGTGCCGACTTGGGACACATTATCAAAGAACAGTGTATTTTTTTGGTGAAACAATAGTATATGTGAGCAAAACTATTGGCCACACTTAAGTGCATAGTAGACTGGCAGAGAGCTACAACCACGAACATAGTTATGGGCTAGTCACAGCAACAGCTCTCCCCTAGGCTGGCTGCGGATTAAAGTCCAAGTAAATTAATTAAAATATCTCTTCCGACTTTGTCACCCCCAAGGAAAATGTATTACTAATCACCTTGCCAAATTTCCAATCCAATCCAATCCAATCCAACTTTATTTATAAAGCGCTTTAAAAACAACAACAGCTGAGGCAAAGTGCTGTACATTAGAGAAGAATAAGTTAATGAAAGTTCAATGAATAAAACTGTTGAAAAAATTAGGTTTCAAATCATGTAAAATCCAGTAAAATTCTCAGTCGTTCTGCAAGTAGTTATCAGCTCATGCAGTGTCAAAGGCCAAGGAAGAGAAGTTTGTTTTAAGACGAGCTTTATAAACAGGAAGTGAAGGGGCCTCTATAATGTTGAATGGCAACTCGTGCCAGGTACAGTCGGAAGTAGCTGATCAGTAGATCTGAGAGATGGCGATGGGGCATAGCACTGAAGTAATTCGGAGAGTAATGGTAGACATTTTAAAGCAAATAAAAGGATTCTGAAACAAATACTGTAAAAAACCAGGAGCCAGTGATGTGGAGCGTGGCCGAAAATGGGAGTTAGGTGCTCATGCCTAGGTGCATCGGTTAACAGGCGAGCAGCAGCATTCAGAACCAGCTACAAACAGGAGAGAGAAGTCTGGCTAACCCCGACATACAGGGAATTACAGTAATCAAGATGACAGAACAGGTTTCATTTTGCTAGCTGTCTGAATTGAAAGAAGCTCTTTTTCTTTTTCTTTTTTTTAACTACAGAGCTGATTTATGTGTCCATTTTAAGGCCAGAATCCATTTTCACACCAAGGTTTGATATGATGCTTCTGTGTAAAGGTGCCAGGGAACCCAGGTCAACTGTGGGGGCATCAGAGTTACCGTTGGCTCCAAACAACAAAACCTCTGTCTTTTTCCTCATTCAAGTTTAGAACGATAAATGCTTTGTTGCTTTGATGTCACTCAGACATTCTAATAGTGGCTTCATGGAATCAGCATTTTTTTCCCCTTTCAGAGAGACATAAATTTGGCTGTCATCAGCATAGCAATGAAAAGATATGCCGTCTTTTCTGAGGACAGAACCAAGCGGAAGCATATACAAAGAGAACAGTAGAGGGCCGAGAATTGAACCGTGTGGCACTCCATAGAGGAGTGCCCCCTTTAGTGGGGACTATAGCAACTGAACATTGCCGTTTGACAGAATAATAGTTACATATGTATTTATAATAGTTATCAATGTTCCTCTATCAAATGACAGGTAGAGACATTTTCACAATTTGGTCGCAGTTTAATGACATACTGTACTCAAACACAGAGTTGGTTTAGCTACAGTCCTGTCCTCTCGCCCTCTTTATCTGCGGCACTGGCAGCCTCGCTGCAGGACTCTGCTCTTCTCAGCTTTAGAAATTTTAAATAAAGTGCCAGAACTTTTCTGTGTGTATTTGCATCGTGGTAAGACACATTCGAGACAAAAGGCATCCCAGCTCACTAGCAAACCAAAGGCAGCCATGTGGGAGCAGGTGCAAGTGAAAGAGTAAATTGCTGAAAAAAATGTGAAATCCTAAACAGAACACTGAGAAGAAACTGTTGTTGTTGTTGTGTCAGTCTTATTCCATAACTCTTTATTTATACATTCATTTATTTTACATGGTCACAGCCACCGTTTTCTAACATGCATTTTATGTGCAAAGAGGAGAATCTCTGCATTTGCTTTTTTCAGTCTTAAACATCTTAAAATAATAAAAATTCAAGTTACATGGGCATTAAAACTTGGGTGCTGGAGAACACACATCACATGGATGACACACCAGCAGAGGAAACTATCTACCAACAGCCTACCAACACATTATGGGAGTCATTTTGCACCACCTGAGATGCAATGTACAACCATCTGAGCTGATCAGACCCTCTACCCTGTCTCCCTTTTTCCACAGAGTGCACAGACACATCCTTCAGATCTAAATGGCAAGGTAACAGGACTCATGGCTGCTGCTGTGCTTTAGTCTCTTCTTCAGATCCACCAGTAAATTGTTCTACTGCTGCTTCAGCTGAGAATTAAAATAGCCAGTAAACTAGCTCACGCATTAGTGCAATCTTGAATTTAGCACAGCAATTATATGTATTGTAGTAAGTAACTCTAACTTGTTCAATGCTTGGAGGAAAAAAAGGAACTTGTCAAGCAAACCTATTCCCATTATTGACAGTGTGTGATCAGCTGGTTAAAAGGTACAAATATAGATTAAAAACTTGTTTCACAGACAATGTTAATTTTATTTTAATTTTATTTGCAAGAAAGAAAGCTAGTCAACTATTTTTAAGTTAGAAATTACTTGGGGGAAAATGTACATTGGTGGAATGTGCTTGTTTTTAATATCTCTGTTTGGCACCGACACTTGATTTTAACTATAGAGGATCTGTGCATTAAATTAATGAATGAAAAATATTTATATAGGCTCATATTCAGCAGCAAAATATAAAAGCAAAACAGACAAAATCCTGCAAGTAATAAAATTAAGAAAAAAAATATCTGCATTTGTTTTTTGATTAAAAAAAGGGGAGGCAGGAATGAAGGGGAAATGGAGAAGAACAGGACAGACAAACACTGGTAAAGGCTTTGTAGCAAATCCACATTTCTAACAACACAGCTTATAGTTCATTGGAAACTCCAACTGACTAACAGAACACAGGGTCCAAATCAGATTCTTAACATTTCCATTTTGGCTATTGTCCTGATCAGTGCTAAAGCCCTCTCTGCTGCTCTGTCCACTTTCCTCAATTCCTGCAACCCTTACACACCCTCAGGGAGAAGCTGCTTTCTTTACTTAGCACAACACCATGTGGCTTCTCTAAGAAACATATCCACAAACAGTGTACCTCTAAGTTCTCCCCTTTGGTTCAATACAAGCAAACTACAGTTGAAATGGAAAAGCAGCTTTTATCCGACAGGATTGGTTTACTAAAAGGAGCTTAGGTACAGAGTAATTAGACAAAGAGGTCTCCTATGTCAGATAGTGACTGGCTAAAATATCAGAAACCACAAACCAAAATGACAGAAGTATATGGCAATGGGAGCCAGTGTCCTTGACTTAATAAGCCACTAATCAGCAACACATTTCTCTGTCCACAACGTAATGACATCCCTTATGGACGTGAACACAAATCAGTCCCCACAAAACATCTGTCCCGTCTCTGCTTCCCGTCATCCTCTCCCTGCCACCCGGCCCACTGCATGATGGATGGAGCTGATGGACATGGCTGTTTGCCCAACTCCAACCTTACTCATCTGACACATCAAAGAGAGAACGAAATGCAGGGACAACATGGAATGCTGTTCACCTCTATTAGCCAAACTGCCAGCAATGATGAACAGAAACACGAAGGAATCACATTTTCAGCTGAATTTAACAGTTTTACAAGAGGCATGATGACTGATATCATACTGAATTCTGCAAAATCCTAAATAGCCCATAGGTTTATTGAATTTTAGATAAGTGCCCTTTTGACTTCTCAAAGGACTAGTGTGTAAGAAGAATTAGTGCCATCTGAGGCTGAGTCCAGATAGTAAGAAACAGAGGACTCCACCACTCACTCCTCCCTTGCCCTGGTGCGTCAAGGTGGCCTTCACATATTAGAGGTAAGCGTCAAGAAAGGTTTATTCTAATAAGACTTAGACAAAGGCTTTGACAACCAAACAATTATTTTGAAGGTCTTACACACATAACATATTTAGGGGTAGTCTAATATATTCAATTTCTGCCAATAAATCCTCCTAAATGTTACACACTGGATGTTTAACTCATATAATTAAATTTCCACAGTCGCCTCATGATTCCCAGTAGTGCTGCCCCATCTCTCATAAGTTTTTAGAAAATGTGAACAAATACAGAAGACATTACCTCATACTATGAAAAAGAGACATGAACGAGCCTTAATAAAACTAAAGCATTTCATGGTCATTCAAAGCCCCCAAGTGCTCCAGCTGCCAGTCACTTATTATTGTCAGTGAAGAGCACTTATAATCCCAGACCCTTTATGTCCAAAATAGTTTCTTCTACTTCGCAACTCAAGGCGGATCTTTCATGACTGGCAAGTTGAGGAGTTGCCACACATTATTAGAGCTGCAGTCATTAGAAATTAGAAAAACTGAGCCTGCATATGCTGAACTACAGTAATAAATGAAGTTCAGTTCTGCAACAATATTATAAGCAATAAAAATAATTCTGCTCTGAAGGTAATACATATTTATTTAAATGATTAAACTAAATGTATGTCTGACATAAGTATGCATTGCAAAGGGATTCAAGTCCACATTAGCTTTACTGGGTATTTTTTTGATAAGTCCTACATAAAAATGTATAATTCTCTTCTTTGTCATGTTTTCAGTTTGTAAACAATAAACAACAGGTACAGACAGCTAAACTGAACAAATCATTATTTAATGTTCATGACGCATCTAAAGGTTATTGACAACAGCTGTACCTTATACCTTTTCCAATGCCAAATTCAAGCACTTGTTAAGCACTTAGGCCCTTTTCCACCATAGGAACTTTTCTCAATTATCTGGGTAATTAAAAAAAAACCTTGGTGCGGTAAATATTACCCTGGCAAACACTTTGGGCTCTAATTTCGTGGAGCAGCACAAGGTGGCGCAGTGTAGCACACCCCGCGCACCCCACGCAGTGGTAATTTCATCAGGCACAACAACAACAACCGAGATGGGCGCGGCAGCGCAAAAGGGGGAGGTGTCTCCTTCGTCCATGGCTAAATGAAACGTACACTGCGCCTCGCCACAGTGCATTTAAAGGTATGGAGAGGAGCTCATTTGATTGGTGAAGACTGTTAAACACAGTCACGCCTTCGCTCCCTCTCTTTTCTACTTGCTGGTAGGAGTACTTGCACCCGGTTGTGCACCCTGTGCTGTGCATGAAACTTGCAAAATGCCTGCACTGCACTGAACCTCGCATGCGCTGCGCCTGGCCTGGTCTACGAAATTAGAGCCCTTTAGCCAGGTAAATTTAGTATCTACTCATATAGGGACTTTTCAGATTACCAGGAACTTTGGAGGGCTGGGGCTGTGTGGAACACATCTTGCAGCTGCTTCCGTGTTGCAAACGTAGCAACTTTTATCTGCTATCTTTAGTGAGTATTCAGACCATCTAAGGACTCTTTTTCAAAAAAGCAACTTGCAACAACTCTAGTGTCTTTTACTTATTTACCCGGGTAAATAAGTTCTGGGTAATTTTGGTGAAAAATTGGCATTTCAAGGTCAATTTTGACATTTTTCCAGCACCTTACAGTTGTGGTATATTACATATATACTATACAAATACATTCATATTCATACTTACTTTTTCTTTACATTAAAAAAGGCAATATGCTACAAACAATCGATGCAAACAAGGTCCATGTGGAGCAGTTTTATTCAGACTCTGCGACATATTTTAGTCCTCCACCTAATAAGCAAACTAGTCAGCTAGCAATTTGTTCTGCAAAGACAAACAGTCCGTATTTCAAGCATTTTCAAGTACTTACAAACAACATTAAACAGCAAGCACTCTTATGGATTTCAATCACTGATTAACCATGTCAATTTAACATATAAATTGCATGATTATACATTAAGACAGCAGAAGTGCTCAGGTTTCCATGCTGAAACAAAAAGCAGTGAGCAACAGATTTCTGGAACCCATATCTCACATGTTCTGCAATTTCATCAAGAATAAATGATACTTTTACGTTGACCAGCTTGGTGTGGACACACTGAAAAAGCTGGATGGATGCTAATGATTTTCATTTATACACATTATGAAAACAACTTTAAAACAATGTTAGTCATTGCAGATGCTTCATATATCTAATGCATCACATCATTATTTAAAAAAAAAGGTTGAGTGCTAAACTCTTATTGATATTTTTCAGACTCATTAGACACTACTACTGTATGTTCAAAAATACATTAAAAACGGTTAAACAAGATACTCAAACAATTATGTGATGAATTATTTTATATAAACACTGTAAGTTTAACTATGAGGCAAAGAGTTGTGTCTTTTGAAACTAAAGGAAAGAGAAAGGGAGAGCCAGGCTAGTTACACAGGGAAGTATATGCAAACACAACTTGAGAATTCATGCAAATTAAAAACTCACTGCTCGGAAAACGTATCTGAATAAAAACCTCTGTAAATCTGCTGTTTGTCTCACTTTTAGCTCAGTCTGCTCAACTACATCAACCAATTACCTGTATCAAGAGCGTGGGTTTGGAGGTCATACTGAATGGCAGACACACAAAACCCTTCCAGTAGAATAGATTTCAGCATGGTGTTCAAGTTCATTTTTACAGGTCTAATATATTTCATGTCTGAGGACATCACGCTTCCACCAGAGAAGGAAAAACCCAAAGGCAGAAAGTGATTATTCCAGTAATCAAATACAAATAATGTTCTCAGTTTCCTTTTTTTATTTGGACTTTCTTCCTCTTGACAGTTAAAAATATATTACTGAATAAAAAAATAAAAAAAAACATCTGATTGTCTCTAAGTCAATTTGTCTTTATTGCAGCTCACAGGAAAGGGCTGACAAGGGCAAGAAAAAAGTGAGAAATCGATTAAGCCCCTGTGTCTTCCTGCTGTAATGATCCACTGCACACCCTTCCCCTGTGCTCCAGTTTGCAAGAGCTCAGTTCAGAGGACACACAGAGTTTCCAGAGAGGGCACAGACACCTCACTAATCACGCCAGCAATTAGTGCAAGCATCATAAAGCACCACTGCCTATAAAACAGCTATTGAGTTTAGTGTTTTAATCGTCATTACCTATCCTTCCTGGCTCGCTAATCAGCCAATGCACTGGGCAGAGATGCAGACGGGTCGCAAATAATGAATTCTTAATCAGAAACAATGGGATCCCATTGTTTCTTGCCCAGCGTCTCTGGTGTTATGGGTCTTTGCTTCTGTGGAGGGTTAAACATTTGCAAATTAATTTTAAGTTTTTAAGTTGATTAGGCTACCCAAAGTTAAGGAAGAGATACTGTGTTTTTTGGGGGGGTCCTTTTGATTTAGATTTCATCAAGTGTCAGTAAAAAATGACATTTTATCAGCTCATTGTGGTGTTGTACAACACTTTCTTTCCTAGGATAGTATATTTCTTTTATAATATATCTATGTTAATTTAGGTATTTTATTACTTTAATAACAACCTTCAAATGTTTTCAACAACGTCACTGACCATACAAATCGTACAACCCATGGGAGCACTTCCTGACTTGGTGACTTCCTGACCCTACAGCAGCAAGAAATAATGACAAAGACACGAAAAATAAAAAGGTCTTTTTATATCTGGTTAAGGTTTTGTGTTTAAATAACCTATTAGTTATAGTGAAAGATTGTACCTTTAGCATTATGGCTACAAGAGTTAACATGCACCTAATATAAGCTGAATGTAGTCATGGTTATAGGAAAGAAACAAACATCAGCTGCCAGTGTTTTATTGATTCATTCATCCATTTTGACCTGCTGTCCTATGCTTTCCTGAGGAAAATTGTAATTATATTTATATGCAGAGTCACTATTTACTGAAGTAATTATGGTAACAAAATTAGCACTGGTAAGCAAACCAGTGAAACTAGAGGTTGACAACTGATGCTCACTTTTTTTTCAGATATATAGACAAGAAAATGTACATCAAGTTGTGTAACTCATGTCATTAATTACATTTAATTTATGTAATGAATGACATAAAATGCTGAAACACTGTTAATGACATATTTTATTGGAGCATATAGGCAGTTTGGCTACAGTAGGCCAAAGTTTCTAAAGGCTACAAACAGAGAATGAAGGAGGGGCACAAGTAATAACATACAGGTATTTACTGTAAACAATAATAACAATAATAAGAATACTTTCTTCAAGTCTAGTTCTCAATGAGATTCCTCAATGCTGAAAGGCTCGAATAATAATTGATCACTTCTGCCTATTTCTCTATAATGTATTTACTTATAGTATAATAGTTGTCCTGAAACACGAAATATGTCAACTAAAAAATGCAAACAAATATTAATGCATTTTTAGCCTGTTATCTTTCTAAAGTTCATTAAAATCCAAAGGCATCTTGTGAACTTGTGACGTGAGACTGGCCGTCTGCCACAGATGTCTGAAGTTCTCTCTAATCTGCCGAGCCAGTAATTGTAGCCTGACTCTTCCTCATACAGACCCAAACAGAACACCCTTCTAATGATAACAATAAATTAAGTTTCTCTGCTCCACTGAAGCCCATAAATAATTAATTGTTTTGTTAAAGGGGAGCTGGTTTTGCATGACTGATTTATTTTCCTGCACCAGACAGTGTGATCAGATGCTGCTTCCTCAGCAATCATTTCATTCAGCTCAATTAAAAAAAAAGTACCATGGCAAAAAAATGAGTTTAATATGGGAATTTATGTCTTCTTACTGATATGATCCTGGAACACATTTTGAGTCACATCACAGGAGGGCCAAGAGATCAATATCAAAATAAATTTAAATAGAAACTTAAAAATTTTATGATATACAAATCTTAAGTCAGTATCCTGTTTCAAGGGTGAAGTTTGCCTGAGGTGCCTTAATGGCTCTCTGTGGGTGGGCTGGATGAGTAAGAGTTTGTATATTTGCTTGTCAAAGGGCTACTGTTACGAGTGCACATTTTTTAACACTGTCCTGTAACCGTGCAGCTGCCAAAACCCACACTACATAGGAGAGAAGTTCACGTGACTCGTCAATATGACATTAAAACTGTTTGTACAGTGTAAGAGTAAAAAACAAAATTACACAATCCATCCATAATCTACCTCTTTTATCCTCCACATGTCACGGAGCCGCTGGGGGCAATCCCAGCTGATAGAGGGCAAACGGCAGGGTAGATACTGGACAGATCTCAAAGACAACCAAGCATTTACTCTCACATTCACTTAGAACTTAGAGTGTCCAGTTAAGTTTTTGGACAGCTTTTGGACAGTACTGGACAGCTTTTGGACAGTACTGGAGGAAACTGGAGAACAGGGAGAAAACACATGCACCCATGGGAGAACATGCAAACTACATGCAGAAAGGGCCTTGTTCTGATGTTCAAAGCAGGGCCATTTTGCTGCAAGGAAACAAAACTATCCACTACTCACAGTAGAAAAAGCATAATTGTAAATAATGACATTATTAATAAGGCTGATTTTTCAGTTTAAGTTACTGTTTCATCTCTGAAGCTCAGTGATGACAGTAAGTGTTTTTCCCCACATGTTGTGGGATTCTCAAAAGGATTCTCTTAGATTTAATTGCTGACCCTTGAGACAAAATACTCTGGATCAGTGACAGCTCTTGACATACAGATTTATTTAACACATTTAAAAAAAAAAAAAAAAAAAAAGCCTTTCACTGACATCAGCTTTAAGCCACATAATCATGCCACCTGAGAGTAATTATAGAACCTTCACATCAGGCTCCTGGAGGTAAAACTTCAACATTTACTTGGGTGACAAAGGCAGTAAATACCGTCTGTGATCAGCCCAAATATCAGTGCTCCCCCACTGTCAGTGCATTTGTTCAGTTTGTTTCTGCAAACAAAATACTGGAGGAAATGAGAGCACAGCACACACATCAACTGACAGATTTGTCTACAATAGCACTCATGTTTCTATTTCCTGGAATTTGTGGAGACACTTTTTTAGATTCACTGCTTCTTGATAACACTCATTTTATATTTTAGTAACTCACTAGGATCACTGTGATGTGAATTAGCCACGGGGGAGTCAAAGGTGCAATATCGTGTGTGTCAGGCATAATCAAGTAGTGCAGGGTAATTGCTGTGTTGGCGCCCTGAAATGTGTTACAGAGAGACTTGGAGTGAAATGACAGAAGCAGTAGTCATTTTCTGTGTTATAGCTTACGAAGAATATCAAGAGATTCCTAAAATAAACATGCATCATTCCACTTTATCCTTTTTGATCGTGCTTTTTAATGAATATAATCTAATACATAAAGGCCAGTATGCATCAAGATTTGTAAAATTGGCAAATGTCCTACACTAAATGTCTAAAAACACTAAATAATTTCCCTTACTTTGAAATGGTTCTCTTATGGTTTGAGGACATCATGATATCTACTCCCAAACCAATTTAATTTAAATAATCAGATCCTAGTCATAGCACCCTGCTTTTACAAGGGACTCAAAAAAGTCATGTATTTGTCATGAATCACCTCAGAGCCAAAACTGCTCTCAAATTTACACCATGGTTCCAACACTATTTCCACAAGATGACAAAAAATAACTTGCCACATCCTGTGCGCCTGCATCGTTGCAAAAATAGTTCAATGACCTGCCACTTCTTATAATTGCTTTGCCCATTCATATTTCGTTACTTCTTGATTCTATAAACAATTTAATTGTTTATAGATAGCTTTGATCAGTAAACTCTGTTCAGAAATGTCCATATGCAACCTCGCATTAACTGGGTACAGCAGGTAGACATCAAATAAGTGTCTCCCTACGGAACAGTAACATACAGTAAGTCTGCCAATTCTAATAATAGCCTGAATCATACAGGGACTGTTAAATAAGAGGTGCTATTTACATGTTTGTGTACTGCACTGTATATATCACATATCTCATATATCATGACTACAGGTGTAAACTATGAATATTGTGGTCAACAAAAGAACCAAAACCTGAACAAAGTATTTATTTTATCACAAACCACAAGATAAGCCTGAGCCAATAAATGTGTCCCTGTACTGAAATGGGATCCTTAATGGGACAGACGTGTGCATGTGTCACCAAAAGAGCTGTATCAATAAATGTTGCATGTGAAGCAGACATGGCCCCTTAAACTGGACACTACCTGAAACCTTCTTTCATCCACTTTCATTTAAAATAACACAAACTCTATCTCTGGAGTGAACCAACACCCTGGTTCAGCCCATTCCCCAGAAGCCCACTTCCAACATCCCCTTGTCACTACAATACTCAGTAATATCAGACAAATCAGGGCAGGTATTCAGTTGGCTTGTTCGTTTACATGCAAACACTGGCTACATGGATTATAATACCAAGCCCCTACCTGTAAAATACTTTAATCTCTAAAGACATCCAGTTCTATTTGTGTGTACATGTGTATATATCTTTTTAATAATTCTTTACTTTTATTTATATTCTTAGTTCAGTCTATTTGTACAGTATTTTATTTTGTCTCTATTTCTTGTATTTTTCTATTAAATGGAGCTGACCAGCACAAGTCTGTCTCATATGTTTGTACTTGGATAACTGCTCTTGCTCTGCAATTGCACCAAACATTATGTGTTGTGGACTAGGTTAATTGGACAGTCTAAATTGCCCGTAGGTATGAATGTGAGAGTGAATGGTCGTCTGTCTCTATGTGGCCCTGTGATGGACTGGCGACCTGTCCAGGGTGTACCCTGCCTCTCGCCCCATGTTAGCTGGAGATAGGCACCGTGACCCCTAGTGGATAAAGCGGTAGAAAATGAATGAATGAATTATGTGTTGTGTGTTGATAGGAGGCTGGAAAAGTGAAGGCCAAAGTACAGTGGGTGAGATAGAAGTAAAGATTATATGCTCTATGATGAAAAAAAAGGTGGATTGTAGAGCTCAAGTAAATTAAATATTTTGCCTACAAAATATTTATAGTTATTCTAAATATAATCCTTTTTTAAAAATCTCCTCTCCCCTCCTGCTTATATTATTCTTCACCAGTGCCACATCCCTTCCTCTATCATCTCCCCCTTCTGTCAGGGCATAGCTGTCAATATGATTTATCATTGATGCTAACTGATGTGGTTGTCCCACTATGAAGGCTGATTAGCAGACAATTCTGCTGATACAGCCTCATCATCATTGATAGCAGGCAGTGGGAAATTTGACAAAGCCACCCCGTCCCTTCCTTTCTCTTTTTGTGTCACTCTGTCTTTGTCTCTCTCTTGATTTATCATCATCGCCTTCCTTTATCACATTCTACTACTCCACCAGCCTTTTAAAGCTTCACAGGGCAGCTGTTTTGTGGAAAATTGTACTTGTGCTGTCAACATAAATGACAATTTCCAGCTTTTTTAAAATGACCCTTTCCCTGTGATGCTATAAAGTTGCCCCATTTGCCCCAGGAAAAGTGCTGTGTCAGCCACAAAGAAAGAATTTTCTACCTGAAGATAGTGATGAGTTGAAAAATAAGGCAGATGCAAGAACTGTTTGGCAAAGAGCAAAGATAAGCATTCCATCCCCATAAAGTTCAAGTCAGCGCTCATTTTTCTTCAGTTCCATCCCTTTACTCACCGACACACAATATGTTGCCATGGCTACATGCTATCACTGGTGCTTTTACATGAAAGTTTGAAATCAGAATGTACAAGAGATATTCTGTTTGGAACATGATTAGCATTTGACCAGCTACACATATTATCACTGCATGACGAGCAAATGTTTCAAAAATAAACTGTGCATGGCCTTAATAAACTTCTACATTTTACCTCTGGACTAAAATGTAAAAACAAATACAACCCCAATTCCAAAAAAGTTGGGCTGTAGTGTAAAATGTAAGCAAAAATAGAATGCAATGACATGCAAACCTCATAAACCCATATTTTATTCACTGCATAAAATATGGGTTTCATTGGATACTGCATCATGCATCCATACCAATTTAACTGTCTGCAAGGATTCCACTTGGCTTCCATTTTATTGTCAGACCAACTCGAGGATGTGGCAGAGGAAAGTGTACAAACTGGCGTGATCAAAGCAAATCCCTGAAAATTTGAATTCCTTGAACCCTTTTTTGACTGGCAGACAGGAACAGTACAGGTTTTATGGAAGTCTTTATAATCCTGAGTGGCAGTCCCCTCAGAGGAAGGCAGGTTTTCTTTTTTTTATCCGAATAAATGTAAGAAGACACTCAGATCAGTTGCACAGACACAGACTGATAAAGACACTGCAGCCATGTAGAGGACATTCTGATTATAGCACCTGCCACAGACCGGAAAACCAGTAACTATCAGTCAAAGGCTGACTAAAGGCAGAAAAGTGCAATAGGGCTCAATGACTTTGCCTTGGTGTTTAAGTACACCATTTGCTGTTTTCTTGGAAAGTATACAATTACTAGACAAACTAATGGCATTTACTGTTATCTGTGCTCTCTTCTGTAGTCAGCTCTTTGTTACATTTATTGATTCAATGCTGTTTTGGATGATCACTATGAGAAGGGTCTGAGCAGTAAAACTTATCTTCAAAGAGACCTTAATGTATGATTGTGCACAGATCATTACAGTGAAAGTAAAAAAAAAAAAAAAAACATGATATGATGTATGTGGAATACCCAGAAAAAATGTGTGAAATTTGTGAAGGAAAAGGTTCCTCTTGACCAGATTTGGCCCTGACATGTACTGCCATATCAGTGCAGTGACTCAAAACACAGAAACTAAACTACAATTTTCCTTTTCCTAGTTCCCTGTTGTCTGACGCCCAATGCCTTGACATACTGTATGTTATGAATGGGTACTTGAGAACAGATGATTGTGTGGGAAGCTGCTCTTCTGGGACCAATAAAGTTTTCTGAATCTGAAGGAAATCTGCAGTGCCCCACTGTTTGAGCCCACCATGCAGACTTCATGGTCCACAATCAGATATACTATATATCAATGCTTTTTAGGCAAGAAAATCTATGTGTATGCACTGAGCACTGGCAGTCCAACCAAACATCAATGGAGAACAGTTTCCTTCCTGTATAGCTACATCTCACACACACACACATTTGCTCCAATTCCTTCCATTTCTCAAAAATTATCTCACAAATACATTTCTGCTGTTGACACATGGAAAAAAAGATATAAATACTCGTATGTGCCACATGACACTTGTAGTTATGAATGTGATTCATCAAACTATAAACAAGCGCTCGGCCTAAAACAAAAACAGAAGTAACACCCAGGCAAGCATGTGCTTTAGAAAAGAAACACTGACTCTTCCAAAAGTAAATATTAAAAGTGTTTCCTGCTCTTCCTGGTTTCCACACCAGCAGAGCTCATCCGTCCATCCACATGTTTCTAACTTTTCTTTTGCGCCACAATTTATGACTGCTGAAAGATTTTCCCATTAGCAAAAATCCCCACTTGCTTTGGGCTCTGTGACCAAACATTCCTAAAATGAACATGTTGCAACATTTCAAATGATCCAATTTTGCAAATCCTATTTACAAATCCACATGAATCTTGTAATCTGTAATTTCCTGTTCTTATCTCACAACTCGACATGGAGGCTTCTCTTGAAACGTAAAACAAGGTTTTATGAGAGAAACCTAGAGCGGACAGCCTGTAAATATGAGATATGTTAAGATTCTTTAAATCCTGCAGCCTGATCCCAGCTCTCTCGCGCCATCTCTCTCTCTCATATATATATATATATATACATACATATATATATATATATATATATATATATATATATATATATATGTGTGTGTGTGTGTGTGTGTGTGTGTGTGTGTGCGTGTGTGTGTGTGTGTGCGTGTATAATTTTTTTTTTCAGTTTATTGTTGCCTGCAGGGATAATAATCACACATTTATTTTATGAGACCAGTTAATACCATTGTCACCTTGGATGACATTTCTACCTGCAGTGATGACATTGCTTGCCATGGTGATGATATTTCTAAGTGCAGTGAAAATACATTATTTGCACCCACATTCATAACTATTATACCCATGGCTAAGTGCTTTCCAGCCAAAATGATGACACATTTGCACTGCATTCCCCTGGCAAACAAGTGAGACAATGCAAACAGTGATAAAAATTTAACTCACGGCTGTGATGGATCCTCAATTAGTGAAACAAACTAAATGAATGTGGGATACACGCTCTGTAACTAAAGAAGTCTTATACGATCCAGACATTCACAGTATCATTCAACAGTACAGTATGGTTTTTGTTTGTTTGCTCATTTGTCTCCATTTGCTAATAGTAATAATTTTTACGATCTGGAATATTATTAGTGATAAACCAGAAGGATCTATAACTGAAAAAAATGGGCCAATTTACAACAAAAATAAAAACTCCCTAAAGGGACGCCTGACTGATTTTACATGTTGGGGCATTTCAAGTGTCTCATATGTGAAAAATGTAAAATGAAAAAAAGGTAATGTCTCCTGTGTAGCTCCAGATGAAGTTGGCCAAAAACAGATACATATCTCAGGGTTATGTCTTTTCAATCTGAAGATTAGGTTTGTAAATGAAGAAAACATGAGGCAATGTTGTACAAGTAAGTGATAATGTGGACTTGCTGTTTACTGTCCCTGACTGTGTGGACGGGAACTAAACCAGTAAGGCTTTACTGTTTGTCCCAAAACCACTTGTACGTTGTTGTCCCAGACCCACTCTCTCAGTCGGTCGAGTGTTGTAGAAACCTGGTTTTAACCTCCAGTGAATATTAGTGTGATGTTATTTGTCTCCAATGCATCAACCTCCACTGTCTACAATGTCTTTGCCTTCCAGTTTGTCTCAAAGTGACATGCCAACGTTACTGGCTCAATGCCGGTCATTTTCCACCCCAGGTGAACCTCATCTGCTAAATTAGTTCTCAAGTCATGCCTCCCACATGTGATGTCAATAGGTCCCTCACCTCTGCCTGACCAAAAAAATAAAAAATAAAACGCAAATAATAAAAATTACATAATTTTAATTCCTCACAAGCTGAAAATGCAAAACAGAGTGAAGCTGTAGTGTTTATAAATCTCCCCTCATCCTTGGCAAAGTTATAGGATGTGGCTATTAATGGTTTAAAAGAATACATGAGAACAATACAGTATTGTGCAAAACCACACAACCTTATAAAATAAAAGACCCTCCACAAACTGGAAGGAACACCAGACAAATAAAGGAAAATAAATAACTTTAAATACATTTCTGTTCCTAAAATAGAACACCCAGTGTAGCAATTACCAATGTGAAGTTTCTGGAATCCTCTTCCTTCACAACAATAATTCAATAATCAACTTGTAATCCACTTAGTGTACTTAATGAGATGCTACATACTGTTTGCAAGACAAAAGTTTTAAAAAAAAATCACACTTTCTCTTCAGCTTCTACATTAAGCCTCTCTTCTATTTCCTATCAATTTTATCATGTAACCACAGGACACATTTGGGCACACATCTTATTTTAGATGAGAGATTCTTGCATTCCTACTATTGGTTGCTTGGAATATGAGAAATGAACTGGAATAATTTTTATTGCTTATAGTGAGGGTTAGGGTAAGTGCCGTCTATAATGAAAACAGAAAGAATGATAAAGTAGCATGGCATTTGTTCTTTCATAATCACAGGCAAAGGGGTTGGTGGAGATATATAACATTCATTAATAATTCCAATTTACTTCAGGGAATTTTGCTCCTTCACTGTCAATCCCTTCTTCCTATCAACACGTAAAAGCACCTTGTGTTGACAGCACTGAATCAACTGGATTATGTTCTGACCTTGAAGAGACAAAACTTCAAGATGCATTCTTCTTCTTCTTTTAAATGCAGCCACACCAAGTCTATTTATCTGCCTCTGTTAATTAAATCCAGCAGACACTTCACCAAGGTCGAGGGAAAAAACATTTGCAAATGTGCATACTTACTGAACAACACAATTCCCCTCCCCACTTCACTCCTTCTGTACACACACAAACTATTCCATTTATAAATCCCTGCTCACCAAGCCCGCCCCCAGGATTTTTGGAGGACAGAGACCGCACCTTGTTCAGCTCTCTTGTCTGTCACAGGTGTGCGTGTGTGTGTATTACAGCATGTGACACCCTGAGGGTCCCTGTGCCGCCGTCCACTAAATTAAACTTCTCAACCCGTTCCTCTGCTTGCTGAGAGGGGCTTCCTTCCAAAATGGTCCCATTCTCAGTGCAAACACTGCCTGTGTAAGAGCGTCAGCTGGGGGAGCGTTAGAAACCGCTTCTCCCCAAAGCCCAGTACAATTGCTCTCTTATTGTCCATTCATCCACTGCTCAGAGGCTGATGGAGGGTGGGGGTTTAGAAAAACTATGAGTGCTCTACATCCAGAATAGTGTAATTGGACAGAGCGTCCCATTAAATTCTGCCAATGGACGATTGGCGAGGGGAACTTGTGGTGGAACTCATCCATAATAGCAGACATATTTATTCTTTTACTTTGTTATCACTTTTAAATTAGATCATTTTGGATTTTATTGACCTTTTTAGTGAGGATAAACAATTCATTGTTTTTCAAATCAAAATAGCATTGTAAAACGATCAGTGAATGAAATCACTATTTCATTGTAAGAAATAGTTTAAAGCTAGGTCCTCTTATACTATTGGAATATTTACAAATTATTCACTAACACAGTCAGAGCATTTGTGATTTTAAAAAAGTTATTTTGCTTTTATTTTTCTGTGTTCTATACCAATAGAAATTTAATACATGTGGGAAGCAATTTACATCTTGAAGTTCTAAAGTTTAGCAAGTAAAGTTTAGGTAATTTAGTCACATGCATGTTTTTGGTCTATAAAAAGGTAAAAGGTCATCTATACATTTCATATGAAGATGTATGTACTCAAGAGCTGCAATAAATGGCTTCTTAAGTTTGAGTTTGAGAATATATATGAGGGAAAAACCCCTAGAGATGCTCATGTGCTGCTTAATATGGGCCTTTTGGTTTGTTTTTTTGTATATGTACTTGGTGATAATCAGCACAATAAATGAATATGGTTCATTTTTTATCTCAGCCAAGGAATCTCATAAAATGCCTATAGAAAAGGTATACGTTTCTTATTCATAAAATTGGCATTACAAATGAGAATACAAATGAGACAGTAACGCAATATTGCAGATGTAAACTGCTGTAAAACACCAACACTGGGTTCATCAGAACCCACAGTGAAGTGGAAAAGATTGAGTAAGGTCCTCTCATATCTGTAACTGTGCTTCAGGACTAAGGCCAGGGCATCTATGCTCAAAGCCTTTTGACCAGAACCTCATTAATCACACTCCAACAACATGACACTGAGTAATTACTCTGTGAGAAAGACATATAATGAAACACATGCACATAATATATAGCATTATACACAAGGTATATGAAAGTATGCATAAATAGGCAGAAAAATGACAGTGAACTGGCATGTACACAAGCACATTTTTAACAGATGCAGGCTGTGCTTTGCAGTCTGGGAACAGCTAAGCTGCACTGCTGAGTGTGTTAACACACACACACACAGTGATTTTCAAGGGTAGATACTGCCACAGAGAGGGTTGTGTTTTTTCAAGGTGTTGGGCAGGTCATCAATGACTCATGCCTGGGGAGGGAGTCAGTCTGTCTAAGCATGATGAAATCCTCCACCTGTCCTCATTCATCAAGCCCACTACACATATTAATTATTACAAACCCTCAGACCTACAGCAGAGGACACATGGACCCTCCCATCTCTGTCAGAAGTACACTCCAGTTAAAATGCCACTGTGGTTTCTAGATACTGATGCTGGTCAGTGTATTTTCAGAGGACACCTCGATGTCAGTTGTTGCCAGCAGGGCATCCCAACCCAAACTGGATGGTGCAGGTGCAGTCATCAATCACACCAGGCTCCACAAGCTTTCCTGGGTTGCATTCCTTGAATTTTGTCCGGTAAAATGAAAACCAAAAACTGACTAAGTAGCTTATCTGCTGGAAAATAAATTCCCTCACAAACCATTTCAATTATGAAACAATATTTGGACAATTAGCAAACACTAAAAGCTGTCAGCCACAGCTTGTGTAATTTCAATCAATGTAATATTGAGTGATTGCTGCATTCAGCAACAATTCCCCTTCACCACTAACAATTAAATTACTGAATTTCACTGGACTTTATTTAAAGAACTGGATCTAAGAAATGTGTTATTTCATTCATATGTCATATGTCATTATACTGTAGACTAATCATTGTAAATGTATTAAATTGAAATACTGGATGTGATTAGCTACAGTTTTATACATAGCTATCCAAAAAACTAAAGATCTGACATAAAAAGGAATATAATAATAATAAATCTGCTCATTACAAAGAGTCTCAGGGTTTGGTTTTATTTTTACCCAGGGTTGAGGCCATTTTCACAGACATTTTGTCACAGGAGAAAAAACAAAAGGTGTGAATGATTGTATTAATGTTGGCTGAATTACATTTAGCTGCTGCTGTTTCAGAGTCTTGACATTGGACATGCTCATTGTCACAATGTCATGCCTCAGTGGGCCAAGTGAATCAAAAACAGCCATTGCAAAGGTTTGTAGTAACAGCTATGCTTTTCCATCTATGACAGTTCAAAACATCTGTTGTGGAAAAGTAGCATTGGAAACACTGGTGGTCTAAATCTTTTTTTTTTTTTTTTGCACATAAGAGGATTTGTTATCAGTGGAAAACATTTCAGATGCATATGCAGAATACTGTCTTATAATGATGGTTTTATCACATAAACATTTCACATGACATGGCTGTCTGAATCTGCAGCTCCCTTCAGATTTACAGAGAATTATTGTGAGCTTCAGCTGATTAATAAGTTGTCAATACAACTGTCTAACTGTCTCTTTTCAGAGGATTGTTTTCCAGCAGTCAAAAAAAAGCCTCAAAACTCCCTGATATGGTTAGTAACTATCTGGAAAAAATTAAGTTCAACTCAAAAATACAGAAAATGTTAAATCATTTTTTCTAATGTGCCTATAGAAACACTCATTATTACAGCAGAGCAACTACTGGATTAATGGTTAGCCAATTCAACTTTAATGGCAAAACTGTTTCGAAGGTCTGTGCAACTTACTAGTGTAGAAATTCATTTTTTGTAAACTGACTAATGAATAAATGTTCACAAGTGAAAATGTCAAAGCTGAAATAAATTCCAACAAACCAAGAACAACACACAATATTTTCAGCTTCTTCAACTATGTACTGTAATAAGTGAGTAATAGACAAACTACCAAATCATTGGTGTTTGTGTTAAAACTGCCTTTCTGGCAAACAAAAAGTTTCTGATTTGACTTGAGCTTTGTGTGTTTTTTTAGCTGTTTGGTACAAAGAAGGAAACTGTCTGGAGAATTTAGCAGTAGAAAGAAACAAACTCAGACTAGCATCACATTATACAGTAGCTGTAGCTGAGAACAGGGCTTCTCTTCCTACTGTCTCAACACAGGTTATAGTCAGCTCATTTTGCTAGGCAAGGCTTTATGAGTATGAGAAACTCCAGTTGTCACCAATCCCCTCCTGATACCCATAAAACCCTTGTGTTGTGGGGCCATTCTCTGTAATTAGTTTGTATTATACAATATGTCCCCACGACGGACCAGAACCTGCAGCTTCAGCCATTTCACCACTATTTTTTGGTGTTCAAATAATAAAATGTCTCACTAATGCAACCAAACCGAGAAACAGCGAGTGCTTCAAGGAGGAAAGAATTATCTGTGGTGCATGAAACTTAAGTGAGTGTTGCTGTGTGACAGATATGTGACAGCCTCCTCACAAAGTGATGCAAAGATTCCCCCGGAGCCTGTTCTTAATTGGGAAGAGATCATTAGAGTGAGTGTAGCCCTCTGATCTTTTTTTTAAGCATTTTATAATAAGAAAGAGACCAGCATGTATCCGTTGAGAGTCCGTCTGCAGCCCACAAAATTAAAGTCCTCTAAATGACCGTCCTGATGTCCAAGCTGAGATGTTTCCCCGCCACGCACACATCAGTCTGCATCACTCCTCTCATTGTAAGATACCAATCTTACAGAATCTCTCCAAAACCACTGGACAATTAAAGGGGACAAGGTAAAGTTGAAAGCACCATTATTGCGCTACTTTCAGCGTTACATAAAATTCATTAACGGTGAATGAATGCAGACAAAAGAGGGGACACTCATCTTTTCCTGTCCAAGGCAGTCAGCTTTGTGAGAGGGCAGTCACCGGGGCAATTAATTGATCTTCATTATGTTAATTACAAGGGTGATATGGAGCGAGGGATGAAAAACGGGTCACACCGTTGGATGATTCTGTGATAGTACCACTTTACATTGTCTGCTGACCTTGAAGCTAGCCTGAGAAAAGATGGCAGAGCTTAAGGGTGTCTGCATAGGGCGTTTTATTGAACTTATAAATCATCAGCCTCATCAAAGTTGACAGTTATCTGCTTCAGTCTCCTGTTTTTCCTCACATTTTCTCCCTCATCACAAATTACATGTAGGATCTACTGCTTTACTTTCTCGATTTAAACTGAAAACACCTGCAAAAACACGCAACACTTCTGCAAGAATGAGCATGTTGGGGTGTGACTTCTCCCTGTCCACTCCAGTTCACGGATGCCTGCACTGTCAGCAAGATTTGCTCTGCCCTTGCATTTTAATAAACACCATCTGAGTTGGCTGCTTGTGTATATCTGTCAGGAAGCTGCCATCCAGTGATCCCTGGGACTCTGACCTCTGCCCACAGGGAGCCAGTGATTGGACATCACAAAGACAGGGTACTTTCTCCTGTCGATCCATGCAACGATACGCCTCACACCCTTGTCCCGGTCCACTCACAACTCAAGCAGCTTGCCGCTCTACCCTGTGCATTGGAAATGAGAATGGGCTGCCTTACAGGATGCGATGCATTGGCACAGGGATTGGATAAACACAAGCTTCAGAGAGGTCTGTCACAAAGATTGATACTTGCTTGAATTTTTTTTGTCTTGCAAGTACTATAAACTTTTTCCTGCTGAATAGTAATGTCAATCTTTGCACGCTGGCACTTTCATAAGTGTATCTCATGACGAACAGGAGAAAACTGAGCTTGTGCTATTCAAGGTAATTCATGACATACAAAACAAAATGGCAAAATTTATCATAACATGTCAAATGTGTGTTTCTTCTGTCTGCAGAGAGCTATGTCTTAATTATATTGCATGCTATTCAACCTCACTTACTTGTTGCCGTATGATTTAAAATGATTTCAAACCTGATGAGAGGAAAATTACAAGAAGTACATCAGTTAGTCTAGAAGCTCACATTTTATACACTGGGATTTATTGAAGCATGAGTGGTGAGAGGGATAATTTGTTTTGATGGATGTTATCATTTTTCCAAGGAACTCTACCTTCCGATGTATGAAAATAAACCAAACTTGACACATAGGTTCAGTCGCATGCCAAACTTCATCAGCGGCAAAGAGGGGCCAATAGTGCAGACGATGGTGCTACAGCAGTCTTCTAAACTTCAAAAGTTTGACAACTCCCAACAAAACCATTTGCATGTACCAACTTTAAAACATGCACTAATAAAGTCCTTTTGTATATTTCTATAGTATGTGGTAAAGATGATGATGTTCATCTTTCTGCTCCTTTCTTAAAAACTGGAAAAAAAAAATTCAACTTGCTCCAGTCCACCTTCAGGCTTCACACACGGACAAGCGCTTTTGCATCTTTGCATCTTTAAATATCATTGAACAACATAATTTTTGGAATAATGGGGTTCCAAGCCCATGGCTCCTTTACTTTAGGGGTTGAGAAAGGAAAGTTTAGGAACCCTAATTGTTAAGTTACTTATCTCTGAGGATTAATTAATATCTGAGGTT
This sequence comes from Brachirus orientalis, assembly GCA_016785285.1. Classification (NCBI taxonomy): domain Eukaryota; kingdom Metazoa; phylum Chordata; class Actinopteri; order Pleuronectiformes; family Soleidae; genus Brachirus; species Brachirus orientalis. The sequence goes on from JAFBJR010000233.1 coordinate 4,306,960, forward strand.
GTGCACTTCTAGCTGATAGATGGCATACAAGGGCTTGAATTTAATTCAAAGATTGCAAGTGGAGTCACTGATTAATAAAAAAATATGCCAAACAAATGTTTACAACTAATTTATGTATCAATTATATTACATGCTATTCAAACTCCTTGAGATGTTACTCTTCACGTGGAAACCATAACAATCGATGCCACCTGTCGCTGCTGCCTCCAAACCCATCACACCTGGTGTCAAAATGGATTTTCACACATTGAAAATGACTTCCCATATGGCTAAAACTACCTAGTATGCAATGACTGAATGCCTGACTTTGCCATAGATTACATTTTATGACAGCCCATCTATACCCTAACACTATTACCACCTCTGCATGAGGCCACTAGAAAACCAAATAACTACTTTATTCCTCCTGAAGGCAATTATATACAATTCAAAATAAAGTTGAAGTGTTGACAGACAAAATCTAATTACCATATGCCAGGTAATGATGTAGGCCAACTGCTTTTACTACCTCTTACCATGTGCATTCACACAGCAATGTAAGATAAGATGTTTACTTACTATGGAAACGTGTAGGTTAAATCCACATGGCATTACATTATCCTTAAATTTGTAAGCTTATGCTCTCAAATAGTGACAAGTGAGTTGTGTATGAGACAGACAGAAAGAGAGAGAGCACACATCACACTGTAACTGGTATACTAATCCTCTCGACCTCCCATTAAGCATGCTGCTCTTGACCTTTGAACTCACTCAAATTGTAAGCATTTATGTGTATTATCGTTACAGTTTCATAACAATTCATTTGCTGGGGCGTGAGCTGTCATTATTAGTAAAATATGTGGATTTATCAAATAGAATATCTAACCTAAATGAGGTGGGCCATAATGCAATTACTGACGGAAGCAGCTGCTGTTCGAGTTTCCTACATGTTTTTAAACAACAAATGATTAAGTACTTAAAATAGAAATTAAACAAGTTCTCACTAAATGCGGTATGTTTGTTCAAAACACAGTTGATTTTTTTTCGCATTAGGTGAATACAAATGAATACCTTTGTTATGTCGTACAGGGTGTGGTTGTCCAAAATCATCTGTCGCTCAAATCGAGCAAACCTCCTCAGGTCTCTCTCAAATTGCTGTGGATGAGAAAGATTAATAGTCTGATTAGGGTGATTGGTGCAAACTTGAATTCATCACATGTTGTTGGCACACACCATGAATTACTAATAAAGACAGCAACTTGTAGTTTTTGTTACCTCCACCAAGGAGGTTATGTTTTCGCCAGTGTTGGTTTGCCTGTTAGCAAAATAACTCAAAAAGTTATGGACGAATTTTGATGAAACTTTCAGGGAATATGTGTAAAGGAACAGATGATTAGATTTTGGTGCTGATTCAAAACGGCGTCTGGATACAGGAATGTTTTTATCATTATATGCCGAAGCACTCGCTGCAAAGCCTGATCATGTGACACATATGCAGCACTAGATTCATTACTGTGCATGTCCTGCCACCTTGCGGGCAATTTAATGGTACTGCAGTTCATTACCTCCGCCAAGGCAGTTATGTTTTTGCCAGCGGTTGCTTTTGTCAGCCTGTCAGTTAGCAAAATAAATAAAGAAGTTCTGGATTTTGATGAAATTTTTAGGAACGGTGTGTAATGTGACAGGGAAGACATCATTAGATTTTGGCGATGATCCAGCTCACCGTCTGGATCCAGGAATTTTTTGAAGGACTCTTTATCAATGCTTGGCAAAGGTCTGTACTCTCCGAGTGCTTCAAGTTTATTTTCTGAATTATACAGTAACTGCAGCTACCTCACTGTCATTCACTCTATATATAATCCTTCATACCCTGGAGCCGGTCCAGCCCAGAAGAGCAAAAGCATAACGATCCACAGGTGGTGACACTAAGTCGACACGCACTGCCTTCCATCCCCTGCCACCCTGCTTGGATCTGCTGAAACCTCCCTCAACTTTGCTTCCCTCCAGCTGGATGATCAGGAAGCACTTTGCAAAATGGTCCATAGCCTCAAATCTCTGGCAGGGAAGTGTGGATACATCAAAGGTGGAGGCCTGGTAGTCACAATAAAGCAAAATGCCCTGGTAGATAGACAAAAATAATTATTTTAACATAAGTATCTGCAAAGGTTAATTTTACATTATTTAATTGTATATTAATTGTAGCAAATACTATACCTGCTAAAATATAAACATGTAACATACTTAGCTTCAAACACTGGTGTGCTAAAATACAGACAAACATGGCTCTAATCCAGAGCTGGGAATATTGTGACCCCTGCATGGGTCAAATCAAGCTTAACGAGAAAAAAAAAAAAGGATTTGCAGCAGCTAATTGTAATCACTAAGCATTGTTTCCCAAAAATAAACAGGTGACAGTCTAACAGAAAAGGTGCGTTTATTCAAATTTGTCACACTTACTGAATGAGGCTAACCCCCTCTGTTGTTCTCTGATAAAATCGTACAACAACCAGATTTTTGGGTCTATTTCATTGCTTTAGCACTCTTTAGGCTACTTTTGTGTAAAAGAAAACTTTATCATGATGATGTTTTAATCAATGAACCATTTTTGAGATGCAGCAGTAAACCATGCTGATATTTCTGAAATTAAAGCATGATCTGGTTGGTGATCAAATCAAAAGCTCAATAATGTTATTTACAAAAGAACAAATGTACACCAGTAAAAAGATAAGGACTATACACTGCACCACTGTGTGTGAACATCTGCTGAGACTCGTCAACATGAAAGGATAGTTGGGTCTAAGTTCCAACAGAGAGATGAGCCTCCAGTCAGCTGTAGTAGATGACTGAGGTCCATTCCCTGGCAAATGGGTTCACTCCTAATGGAAATCTGAGATGTCATTGTGTTGAAGGAGAGAAGAAGAGAGGGCCACTGATGAGAAACAAAGGCGTCAGTGTAGAGAAAAGTGAAATGAAGTGAGTGTTAGAGAGTTAGAGAATAAATGTGAACAAATGTAAAGAAAAGGGTGAAGGGGTAGATAGCAGGATAGACATAAGCGAAGAGAGAGTGAAAAAGACAAAACCTGTGAATTGATTTTGCTCCTCAGGCTTCACCCTGACTGATCATGCTGTCTCCCTGGATGTAGGAGTGTTAAAACGATTAAGATTAAAGCTTGTCAATTTAATCCCAGCACCCAGTATAACTGTAGACATACTAATCCACCGTCTCTGGTCACGAATCTGCCACACAATCCTTTAAAAGCAATAATTAGAGAACCAAGTGCATCAAGTAGCCACTCTGTCTTTCCGGCCGATGACTTTGGTTAATCACTAGACATTAAACACCTTGTCAGCACAGCCCGTGCAGCTGCCAACAAACTGTCCTGCCTGACTGTCCAATAACTGCACAAGTTATCAGATGAGGACAGCGTTTCCCAGAGGGCACTGATGGAAGGGTGATGGGGAAAACCTTGAGTGACACAGTGAGGGAGTAGAGCTCTAAGAAATCACCACCCCTTCTCTCTTTCCCTCCTCCAATTATCTTCAGAGTGGACTCGTTTGTCGTGTACATGCAGGCAAAAATATACTTGATGTCACCCTCCGCTGCACCCGTGGACCACTCTCCCTCTGCAATTACAGATAACCACTCACCTTTCAATTGTAGGCAGGAGGAAGGATTTTTTAAGTTGCCTCCACATTCTTTAATAGCTTAGCTAAAGGCAGTGTCAGCTCCCACACAGATAATGAGGGAATGACAGCATAAAACTGCTTAAATGCTAACTAATCTGAAATTAAAATCCCCTCGAGTCACACTTCAGACAAGTATAGTGAGAGAAGGTCTACAAGTCCATCTGCTGCAAATGTAGGTCACTTCATATAACAGTACTCCAGCAGATACTATAGTTAGGTCTGTCTGTCAGAAGCCATGTTTTTTCAGGTTTTGAATCTTATTGATGCCCTCAGACAAAAAGCGTTCCAGTTTTTTTTTTTTTATTTTCAATTGCTAACATACATCGGTCAACACTGAAGTATTTACTGCAAAGTTTGCATTATTTTTAAAACTGAAAAACACTGAATAATAAAACTGAATAATGCATTTTCTGCAGTAACCAAGTAAAATCTAAATATATAAAAATTGAATTAAAAATAATAACTGTAATGTGTAATGGTGACAACACAGCATAGACCATCACGTACATAAGTATGCAGTGTGGTCTTTGAGGCCTGTAAACGTGCAGCACAAATCTTCACTCTCATTTATTATAAATCCAACATTAAAAACAGAGCGTCGCGAAGTTCCCCCCGTCTCAGCATCACCGGGGGCTGTTTAGCGCAATAGCTCTTTGTAATCATCCAGCACACAGCAGGTAATGTCAGCGAGCATCTGAGAGTGAGCTGATTCCACCAAAACTGTTTACAGGGGGAATTACAGAGGAGGACGGCAGGAAGATAATCTTTCCCTAAAGCTTCACCTTTGAGCTCTGCAAAAAAGGTCAGATGTAATAGCTTTTATCTTCTCGATTATTTACTCCAAGTCATTTTTTTTTTGAGTGTAAGAAGAGGGGTTGTAGTGGCCTACATAGCCACCTGCATCCACAGGATGAGTGTAAGGTGCTCCAATCTCATCATGCATTCTCTTTTAAAAAGATAGAGAGAGAGATTTCAAAAACTGGCTTCAAGTCGCAGATTAGTGTGTGTTTGCCAGGACTGCTGCAGCTGCACTTTGACTTTGATTCACAGCTTCACCAGAATGAAAGAGACTGATTGCTGGAATTGAAGTGCAGCAGTTAGTGTGTCCAGTCAAAGTAGTCCTTGCTGGTCAGACTTTATTTAGCGCTCAGAGTGACTAGCTCTGTGTGACTGCAAAATAATCTCAGCTGTGTGTGTGCAGCTCTGTCTAAATCACTTATTCAACCAAAGGGAGAACACTAAGAATTATTAACTGCACAGACACAGACTTAATGCAGAACAATTAACGCATGAGCTGAATGGCATCACACTGGTGGCCCTGCACAGTCCGGCCTCTGGAATGAGATACTTATACAATATTTAGAGACAGCGATGACAGACGGATGGAGGATGAAAACTGTCTTTCTGTTACCATTAAGAGGGCCAAGCTGAATCTCATCTGTCTGCCACATGAGCTGGTGACTGACCTTGCTCTGCCCCCAAGTTATGCTTTCAGAATATCAGCAGGAGGAGGGGGGGAGGAAAAAAATGATGATCCTAATTTTGCAAGGACCTTTTTCGATAGATGTATTTTTAACTCCCTGCAGGTAGAAAATGGGCGCTGAATGTGTGAAGGTGTAAGAGGGCAGACGATATTAGGACTGAGTGAAGACATGTGGGGCCCCAAGGGCCTCGATTGCGGATGACAAGGTTACACGACTTAAGAGTCGACCTCTGCTACCTCCACTTAATCATGATCTCTTGTGTCCGCGTCCCTGCAGACCAGTCCTCTCTCCATCCCTGTTCCATCAGCCTGTTGAGAGAAAAAACTCTCGGTTGTATCACAATGGCCCTTCTTAGGCTGCTAAAGCCCTTTTATCACCTGCCCTACTTGTGTAATTCACTGTCTCACATTCAATCTTCCTCCTTATTCCCACACATTCTCACACACTTTCACACCTTCACTTTGTTCCCATTACCCATAGCGAGTTGAAGTGGCTGCAAGATTCAAGAGCTTCCCATGATAATGTTGGAGGTAATTATCTTCAGGATGGACTTCCGAAGGTGGACAGACAGTGTAAAAGGAGGAGGGGTGGAGGACTGGGAGTTTATTTTTAAACCCGGTGATGACAAAAAAGAAGCAGACAGATAGACTAGACAGCCTGGCCATGCTCTTTATCAAACCCTTTCCCCTTCTCATGACTGTCTCCAAATATAAATTAATCTGAAGAAGTCGGTGTTAAAAAAAAGTTCTTCCTTAGCCATATGCTCTGTATGTTCTGTGATATTGTCAATAATGTATTTTTATTTTGGCTTTGGAGATCCAGTTTTGCTGTATCATTATGTTCAGCAGAGTGCTGAGAAAGGTATAGGGTATTTTTATGTGTACAAAAGAGTCTGTCGTTAATCCAAGAGTTTCTGCCCAAATGTCTATGAACGGCAAGGCTGTGCAACCAAATATGACACTGTTTTCATTTGGACTTCCTGGACAAGTTTTGATTTTAATGTGTGAATTAATGAGAAAAAAAGTTGTCTGTTAAATAATTTATCACAGTGTTAATTTACTTCACTATTTAATCATTGTCAGACTTGGCACTGATATTTTGAACAGAGCTAATCTTAGAGTCTTAGAGTCCTGGCTGACACTGCATACAGAATTTGAGGCATTAAATACATGAGTGAAACTTACATTTTGGTTGCATGAATAATTATGAAAATAGAAATATATTAATATAATTCACAGCTAAATGTTGGTGCTCCTTGCAGTTAGCTAAGGCCTGTAGCAATGACTGCATACTTTGTTTGCCTTTAACTTTCTATTTACCACAGTCTTGCTTTGCAGGTTCCCAAAGTCCCTCAAGAATGAATGCAATTCTACTTCCTCCAAACCTGTTAAGTTAATTAAAGCAGTTTATATAAAACTGTCTTAACTTCCACTGACCTTTAGAGATCACGGTGGCAAGCTCATCATGGATAAAAAAAAACAAAACAAAAAAACATTTACAGTATATTCATATCGAAAAAATCTGGTTCATGTTCAATGAACATTAAATATGCATCTCATTAATGAGTGTAGAACTGAATCGTTAAAGCTTGAGCCAATAAACACAATACAATAATTTTTTTTTACATAAACTTTAAACCCCCTTTTCAATTAAATGTACAGTAAATAGTATGAATTTTCCATCCTATTATTATCTTGTGAAACCTGGACAAGGTAAAAGCAGTGCAGCTGGACTGTTGTTTCCAGAATTGTTATTAAGACCTCAGTTCAATGTAATTAATGTGTCCACACATACTGGGTTTTAATTGGACACTTCAGAAGCACATTGACATTTGTCATATGAGTGTGATATTAGCAACAAATAATTGTCATCATTTGAGTGCAGCTGATAATTAAACCATTAGTTGTATGCAAACATAGCCTCTCATTAACACAGTGTTTTATCTCCTGTTCACACATTTTTTCACTGTTGTCACTTTCTAGGTGATTTTTTTTCTCTCTCTCTCTCTCTAATTCAACCAGCTGCTATCTGTCTTTCTCCTTGTCTCTCTTCCACAGTCATCCTCTTCTTTTTCTCTTCTCCCACTCCATTAAATGATCCATTTTCCAATAAGGGGTCTATAGTGCTGCTCATGGTCCTTGAAAGCACTGATAAAAGTTTTTTTAAGTAATCCCCCAAATTGTACCACTTCCCTTTCACTTGATTCGCTCACCTTTGCTCACTCTCCACTTTCCATTACATTTTTACATTTTTCTCATGCAAATGCTGCTGTAATTTTCCAAGGAGACAGTTATGAATGAGGAAGAAGTGCCCAACTATATTTGATACCTTATTAGTGAAACATGGAGCACACACACCACAGTCAGAAACACAGAATGTCCTTAAGGCAAGAAGTAGTTCATGATGTAAAATATTATTATGACAACTAATATTTCCATCCTTTCTCATTCAAAATTTCCAAAGATTTTAAGCAACAACTGCTTTGAATTAAGGCAAATGCAAAGATACATAAACTGATCTCATGGGTGCAGAAGTGAAAAGTACAAAGGAATTGAGTTGATTAATAAATGCAACCAGCTAGTCAAATCAGTGAAGCATGACGACAACAACAACAGCAGCAACAAAACAAACAAAAAGAGGCTCCTTATGGAAATCATGTTATCAGGATGGTGCAGAGAGGCACAGGGTGAATGTGCAGCACCAAAAATCTGCAAACAGAGGCACATGGTGTGTGTTTTTATTTTACAATTTTCATTGTGATATAAATAAAAAAAAACACCTACTGCCTCTGTGTTATATGATGCAATGTGGTAGAGCAACTTTTATAGTGCAAATCATCAAAAGAATATGAAATGCAAATTTGGTTATAAAGAAATTTTTGCTAGACAGCACAAAATCGGACAATAGGCTTTGAGCCAATGTAATACAATGTCTCCTGCATAAAAACAATACCAGCTTGTAACCTGGCAGTCTTAATGACTACAGGTGTGAGCATGATGGCTGACCAAGCTGACACTGCATTTTGGTATAAGAGCCTCATGAAACATTAAATTTAAGGGTTTTATTTACCTTTCCCACCTAATTATTATATTACAATTTCACTTTCCGAAATAGATTGAAATTAAATTCAGTGGTTTGCACTTGAACCATTTCCCATATAAGTTTTATAAAGTCTAGGGGAAACAACTACTTTAACTTTATTTCCAAAAGATTGACATCCTGGTCACTTGAATTTGGTGCAAAAATACAACATACATACTTCTTGTTTCAGTCTTTCAATGATGTCAGGTAGTAAACTCTTCTCTCTCCCTGGCTCTGGTGTGGTCACAATAAAATCCACGTCATGACCAAACTCCTTTCCCCTGGAGATAAAAACACAAGAGTTACACACTGATGGTGCCGAGGGAAAATGAAAATAATTACCTTTTGATCAGAAAAGGAGTAATTAAATGCACATTGATTTTACATTTCTGCATTAATGTAATCAACTTATCCTAAGTTGTTAGGTGTAAATGCTCACTTCTTGTTGTAACTTGGAACTGTATCACAAATTAAAACTATATGAAGCCTGACTGAGCTACTGTTATAGAACATTGTCCATTTATTTACCATGAATAGGATTAATCTCAAGGCGAAGCTACAGTAACTCAAAAAACTTGATCACTCAAATGATCTCTGAATGCACAACATGTTAAACCTTAAAGGTAATATACAGTATGTGAGAAATTCATTATATTAAGACTTAAAATGGCCATAATGTGTCAGAAAATTAAGATACATGATAAATTGAAATACTGGCTTCAACGATGGTGATATCAACGGTGCAATATATTTTCATTTGAAGGCTGGAAACTGTGTTTATGTTTTTATTTGTTGTTTTGGTCTGCTGGGCCACCCACTGCTGGCCATGCATTAATACAGTTAGTAGCACTTCAACACCCAGGATGCCTGCAGAAAGCAGCTAGCTGCTAAGTGTAAGAAATGATGGAGTGAAAATGCTTTGGTACATCTCTGAAAAATGTCTTGACCAGAGGAGAAGAAAAAAAAGGCACTGCAGCAGAAATACGACTATATTGTACAGATAGCAGAAAGTGGAGAGGAAGCCAGTGTGGATACTTTGCTTATATAATGTTTATACAGTCTGTTATTTCTGCCTTGTTGTCTCCTCTCATTTCAAAAAGGTCAGGCAGCATTTCAAACTGATCAGCAACCCATTACACAAAACACACTCAAAGACCGCAGCAGTAAATCACAAAACTTGATTTCTCCTTCTCCCTCTCTCCTTGTCACTTCTAAGGGCTGGGTCATACTTTCTATGTACACATGTTCACAGTTGTCCACACATACACTACCAGTCAAAAGTTTGGACACACCTTCTCATTTTATGGTTTTTCTTTGAGTGTTTATATTGTGGATTCTCACTGAAGGCATCAGAACTGTGAATGAACACATATGACATTTTGTAGTTAACAAGAAAGTGTGAAATAACTCATGTTTTATAAAAAGATGTTTTATATTTTAGATTCTTCAAAATAGCCACCCTTTACTTTGGTTACTGCTTTGCACATTCTTGACCTTCTCTCGATGAGCTTCATGAGGTAGTCACCTGAAATGGTTTTCCAACAGTCTTGAACGAGTTCCCACAGATGCTGAAAACCTTTTGCCTTCACTCTGCAGTCCAGCTCATCCCAAACCATCTCGATTGGGTTAAGGTCAGATGACTGTGGAAGCCAGGTCATCTGGCACAGCACTTCATCACTTCCCTTCTTAGTCAAATAGCCCTTGGGGTCATTGTCCTGTTGAAAAATAAATGATGGTCCAACCAAACACAAACCAGATGGGATGGCATGTCACTGCAGGATGCTGTGGTAGCCATGCTGGTTCAGTGTGCCTTCAATTTTGAATAAATCCCCAACTGTGTCACCAGCAAAGCACCCCCCACACCATCACACCTCCTCCTCCATGCTTCACTGTGGGAACCATGCACGTAGAGACCATCCGTTCACCTTTTCTCATCAGAGACTCATCAGACCAAAGGACAGATTTCCACTGGTCTCATGACTGAATTAACTTGTGATTTCTGAGGCTGTTGACTCGGATGAACTTATCCTCAGCAGTGGAGGTAACTCTTGGTCTTCCTTTCCTGGGGCGGTCCTCATGAGAGCCAGTTTCGTTCTAGCACTTGATGGTTTTTTGCAACTCCACTTGGGGACACATTCAAAGTTTTTGTAATTTTCCGGACTGACTGACCTTCATGTCTTAAAGCAATGATGGACTGTCATTTCTCTTTACTTAGCTGGTTGGTTCTTGCCACAGTATGAATTCTAAGAGTTGTCAAATAGGGCTGCCAGCTGTGTACCAACCTGATTCCTGCACAACACAACTGATTGTCCCAACCCCATTAAGAAGGCCAGAAATTGCACAAATGAACTCTGACAAGACACACCTATGATGTGAAAACCATTTCAGGTGACTATGTCATAAAGCTCATTGAGAGTAGGCCAGGGGTTTGCAGCGCTGTCAACAAAGCAAAGGGTGGCTACTTTGAGGAATCTATAATATAAAACATATTTAGAGTTATTTCACACTTGTTTACTACATAATTCATAGTTTTGATGCCTTCAGTGAAAATCTATGATGTAAATAGCCATGAAAATAAAGAAAAACCATTAAACTTTTGACTGGTAGTGTATATATGTGAGTACACCTGCAGTTTAAGTCCATATGCACCAATTACAGAGGATTCCTATAGCACAATACCTTCCAGTCCATTGGTGGTGCTCTTTTTTGGTTAAAATAGACAACAAAGATGACAGTAACCATGGAAACTTGTTTGAGTTTAAATGAGGACGTCTGCTGGTAACCACACTTCCACATTAAAAGAATAAGGAAATACAGAACTCCTCGTGAGAAAATGGAAGGCTAGACTGCTGCAGAGATTTGTTTTAGTATGAATGAACCACAGGCATGCAAAAATGCATAGCAGCAGTTGGGCCTTCAAAAATGAGTGACAGCTGTGAGAGAAGAGAGAGGGAGGCACAATTGGCTTTGGGAAAGCTTCAAAGGTCACCAAAGCTTTAAGGAAGAAAAAACAGTCATTACAACTCTGTGAGGCTTGATAATGTATGTGTTTTTCACTCAGCAGATGGTGCTTTTCTTTCAGTTATTTAATTTTCTGTATGTAATTTATTCTCTTTCTAACAGAACACAAGATGTGAGAGTATTCACTTTTTTGGCTCTTCTTAATATTCGGTGGTATTTATGTGTTCTTCTTTAATCAGATGACTGGGAGCTATTTGAGAATGCATCACAGATTTCCATGTGTGGAATGAGCACCTTCCCTCCATCACTCCTAACTGGCAAAGCTGAGATGTTGAATGAACATCGTTGCTAGCCTGGTAAAACTCGCTCATATGCACTGCATACATGTGTGCCAAGAATAGCAAAAAAACTAGGCAGAAGAGAGACAGGACATCAGCATAAATTCAGTTTACCACCAATTAGCATGAAGGTAGCATGATTTCATCAAAGTGTGGTTGCGTGTGGGGTTAACGTAGGAAAACGTAGGTTTTCTGTTCCTTGTTGCACCACACCCCAGAACATGTGTCAAGTCTCTGCATTGCATGCTCTAATTTAACACCCTTCAGAGGAAATTAGACAACACCATATCAGACACAATCTCTCCAGCAAGGTGTTTTGATTATTCTCTGCTTCTAATGCCACACCTTTATGACACTGGATTTTTTTTTTGGCATTACTTTCCCTGTACTCTGGTCAGCAGGTGATATGAGGATTCAGCTGAAAATATAAGGTTTAATGAAATGTGCACATATAGTACTGCTAGTGTTTTTTTTTGTTTTTGTTTTTTTTGGGTTTTTTTGTTTGTTTTTAAATTAAGTGCTGCACAGTGCTGAGCAGTAGATCTGTAAATGCCTGGTGTGAAGTTAGCCAGTCTACTCTTTTATTGTGTGGGAAAAATCTTAAATTATTAAATGCTTCTGCACAAATCCCATAAAATATACATGGTTATTTACAAAATTGTGTGGACGACAGTGTGACATGTATGAATAATACAGATGTGGGGAGTGTTGGATGCAACTGGAAATTTTACAGAACGCATACAGCTGCAGGAAGCACAAAGTGCAGCAGAAGTTAAAAGTAGCTGGTCAGGGAAAAAGAAACAGCCTTGTTTGCAGCAATGCATTTCACCATCTTCCATCTTTGGTCAGGTGGAATTCAGGAAAAACCTGCAGGTGCAACATCTGAGTGAGTTTTGGCTCATTACCAGACAGCACATTCAGCTCTTTCAGTCATTCATTGCACGATGATATTAAACTGATAATAGACTTCTGACTGACAAGGATTACTTATCTTATTTATTGTTCCAGGAAAACAATGCTGTGGGACTCAGCCCCAGTTTGAGGATTTGAAAGCTGACACCATAAAGCCCCTCATCAATGTCACTTTGAGTCATATTCCAGACAAACTGATGTTAAATAAGATCCACAATGGGGACTTCATACTGAAAGAAATACAGTGCTCCACTGACAATGGGTGAGCCTTTCACAAATTCAAGGCTAATCTATTTTTAACCCCCCCCCCCCCCCCCCCCAAACTAGTAAAAAACAGCTTTAAGAATTGTCACCCACCTTCCACAGCTGTCTTCTCAATATTGTCAGCTGCATCTACAAATACCCGCCATGTTTTCCCTCTCATGTCGTTGACAGATGGAGTTTACTGGGGAATGGTGCTTATTTAATGAAACTTTGGAGAGCAGAGTTATTTTGTTGTGCAGAGATGAAAGATAAGCCAGAGCCAAATAAATCTATCTAAAGAGGTATAGAGAGTTTATGTGCATTTCTGTGTCTGAAAGGGGCTATTGGCCAGAAAGGTGAAGATAATAAGAGACTCTACATCTTGCTGGAAATTATAGTAATTAAATCAAGCCTGAACTTTTTCAGATATGTCACATGATTCTCTTCCCACTGCATTTAAATCGTGTCTGGAGAATCAGCTTTTCGACAAGATAAAGATAAATTACTTGCTTACTGACTGATAATGTACAAGTCATCATTCTTCAATTATAGCTCTGCATGAAGCCAATTAGGTCTCACGTAATATTCCCCAAGCCTGCATCAAACATGAGGTGAAATAAATGTCTGCTTCATTGGCCTGAGTTTGCTATAAAAACCGTCTCACAGGCCCTTTACACTGTGCAGCAGACTCCCGCCCCTAAATCATACACAGTACCTCCTTTTCATTCTTGATGTTAACTATAAAGGATACACTAATCTCTTTCCTCATCGCTTTTACAACATTTTCCTCCAGACGAGCAGTTATTTACATAATCAGATATCATTCTGGCTGTTACTTATCCTTTCAAATACTTTTTTTTTCCTTTTGCTGTTTCACGCCATCTTTGCTTTCTGGACCTATAACCACTAACTGTTAAGAAGAAAAATAAAACAATCTTTTTTACAAGTGAAAGGTGGAATTCATCAATAGTAAACAATACATTTGCCCAATTTAATTTGTTTTTGAATTTGTTTTGTGGGTGTACTGTTTGACAGGTAAGCATGATTTTGTTCAGTTTTGTATTTAGTAATGCAAAGTTACTACACAATAATACTAATTCTAAGCAGGTTTTTAGTATTTACACTGTCTGAGAAAGAGAGAGAGAGATAGTCTCACATTAATCAAATATTTAAGGGAAGATACTATTCTTGGTCAGTACACAAAATCAATTTAAGAAAATAAGCTTAAAACAAATACTCCATTGTGGCGGTGAAACTGCTCTAAACACGCTTGCTCAAAACTACTCCAAAAATATTTTGTCTGGACATTGTATTTTAAAGTAAGAGCCAGTGTGAAATAGATTTATTGAATATTAACAGCTTGTAGCTCCCACTCTGTGATTACTAATGTGTAATCAGACTTTACTGTATATTGTCTCATTTTTGTAGACTGTTCTTCCCAACTATGTACTCACTCCCGAATCTTTCGTAAACCTAGCACTCGAGCTGTTTGTTTGTTGTTTTAACCTTGACTCCTTTCTTTAAAGTTCCATTTCCAAGGCAGCCACAGCTGCTATTATGTTTATTTTGTCACAGTCAAATATTTATATTATTGTCATAACCTCCTATAGATACTGCACTGCCACTTTGGATTTTGTTGAAGTTTTTTATTTAAATTCAATTTATGTGAATTTGAAAATTGGTTTTTGGGAAGCAAAGTGTTGCTGTTGGTGTAAGGGAGACTTTTCTTCACCTCTACTAATACTCCCACTAACATTCTCCATCTTAAGTATAATTAGTGTACATGGCCTAAGGATTTGCTTGCTACAGCTAAATATTGTTTGTAACCTTACCTTCCACTAACAGTTGTGTTAACATATTAACTTGAATTAAAACCATATCAAACATAGAGGTAATTACCACTGGGGGTCAGTTAGTGATGTCACAAATAATCTGAATCTGAATTCCTGTTTTAAAGCCTCGAGATTTGGCCAGCATCATGTTGACGTTTGCAAATGGAGAATCACAGACATCACGTGCAACTATTAGAAGTAGATGAACTGTCACTCACAAACTGTCCACTCATATTTTTCCTATCTTCCTCTAAATGGTAACAATATTTACAAAGTTGACAATATGTTCTACTGAAGACCTGAAAGTGGTTGAGACCATTAACTCCTCAGGATGTTCACTGCTGTTGTAATTAAACTTTCTCATAGACTTCCATTCAAACAGACTTGGAGGCCATTAAGTATATTCTTACTTCCAGGTTAGCCTCAGCCAGCAAAGTATAAAAGACTACATCCCCTTTTTAGATACAGTCTATGCCTGCACCCAATCAGCTAATGCAAAGACAGTATATTGTTCTGTACTGTAGCATTCATTCGAGTGTGTAGTGTTAGTTAACTGCTACTCAATAATAACATTAGAATATCATTGTTTAAACCTTCAGCAGCTGCTAAATTGCTGTTTAGAATCACTGTGTTCCTCAAAAGTTACTTTAAATGTCATTATCATTTTCTGCCAAGCTGTGGTAAACTGCAATAGACAAAACTTTAAGAAAGTCTTTGGAGTAAAAAAAAAAAGATAGGTTTCCCTGGCAACATGTTAAGCTTGTAGTCCTGGCTCTATTAAAGATCGTGAGCTAAGCTGAGGCAGTTCTGTCACCCCTGCTGTGAGACAAGCCCCTGTCCTTACTGCCAGACTGCTTTTGAATTATTTACCACACACACACCACTGGTTATGGCTGGTTTTCTACAACACCGCACAGCAGAGTGCCCCATACTTACTCAAGCTCAAAGCAATGCACAATTTTTAAAAAAGGAGCAGCAAAAAAAAAAAAAAACTGACACCTGCTATGAATGACCAGTCACACTCAGTGGGTTGCTTTTACAAGAACACTCACTATGCACTAAAAGGACTGAGGATGTAATGCATCTATGAATCTAAGTGAAAAACACAAGTGACCTGTGCACTCAGGTTTCTACCTTTTATGATCAAGAACAGAGACTACAATAGCATGCAGAGTTAAATGTCAAAAATGCTATTTATCTAGCAGTTTTTAACAACAGCAAGATGACAGAACAGCCACCACACACACACACGCATAGTTAGTAATAACGATGAGCCGCATAGGATCCAAGCAGTCCTCCTGAGATCTTTTTGATATATTTGCATTTCTTTGTGCGAAACTAATATAATATAGGTTAACAGCAGTGAGGGGGAAAAAAAGCATTGTTCTGTTTTAACTACCATATCAACACTGAGCGGAGGAGACAAGTCTTGTACCTTCGAAAGCCACCTGTCAGTGTTAATATGGCGTCCGGCATGATTGCATGGACAGCTTCGTCAATAATGTTCCCCAGTGCTTGGGCCTCTGCCTTACTGACAGCCCTGGAGATGTCTTCATAATACAGAAAACCTGCAGGGAAAAGACCACATAGTTATTAGTCTGGCAGTCAGCCATCAATCATGGCCGTTTGCTCTGGGGAAGTGGAGCGTCATGGCGAATTAAAAGTAAGACTCCTGGTGCACATATGCTGCAGACACAAGAAGATTATAGCCACTGTAGAGACAGAGCTGAATTCTGATTTATGGATTGATGGGTATCTTGTTGATCTCGTGCATTTTGCTTTGTGTTTTCTCATTTTCTGAGCATTATAAAAAGCATCAATTTTCTTTCCTTCCCTTTAGGACAGCCATAGCTACTCCACCATGATATTTGTGTCTGTACTGCAGTAAAATAAATGGAATGATTCATGTTTTTGCCCTTTTACGATTTACAAAAAACAGTAGTGAGATCAGGGTGCAAACACATTTTCCATGTTAAAAAAAAAAAAAAATCATATTATTTCTCTACATGCAATGAAGACCGCACTGTACTGAATGATGGATTATGACCAGTTTGTTGAACGTGTCTGTCAGTATAATACATTACAAGATGGCGTTTTCACAACTAAATGGGAACATGTTTTGAATTACATCCTTGTGCACTGCCAGAGTACAGTATGTGCAACCAGTAACACCCTCAACAGCAGAGGAAGCAGAGAAAAGATACAGACAAATGAAAAGCTGCATATCAGTGTATCCCTTTGAGCCATTTAGCTGTGAGATTTTCATCAGTGACAACAGTTGAAGCTGATGTTCTCTGTCTGACTGGCTGCTGCTGTATTGCTGTATTTTTGTTCACTTGGCTTTTCTGTTTCTGATATGAGCATTGCAACACCACAAAGAATAATCACTGCAAATGTGCAGCAGAACACACAACAAATGGCAGTGTGTATAGTCTTCATTCATGACAGACAAATGTGCACAATAAAATGTAAAATATAGCAGTGCCGGCTCTTTACCTCCTCTCTCTGATGTTTGCCCTAGATGTTACAGCTGTCACATACATATACAGTAGTGTACAAAGGTGGCTGCACATTTACTATGTGCTATAGGGTAGATGGTGATGTAACTGGAAGTCATGCAGGTAATGTGGTCTTATACAAAGGAAGATTTTGTAAATTCTCCACGAACATTTCACAATATTGGAGACGGGTAAAGTGGATGACTTAAATGGTGACCTACAGTAAATTATTCCATCCATTACCTTGAATACATATTTCTATGTATCTATCTATATTTACAGTATGGTGGATGGAGTGTTGTGAATGTTTTGGCTAATGTAAGCACAATCCATATATATAACATTATTCTTTTCATTTTTAGTTTTATTTTATCTTTAAAAAACATTTTTTTTAATTGAGTAATGCTAGTGACCCTAGGGGCTAGGATAGGGTCAGTCTGACCCTGCTTTTTATTTTGACTGTTTTGCTCCATGTTGCTCAAGACCTATACTGTATATATCTCAGCATCTGTTTTGTGTACTACCTTTACCGCATACAGACATTCATAGCTTCCAGAAGATGAAGCACAAAGACTAGGGTGAGTTCCTAACTTTCCCTCCAGTGATGCCAGCAGGTTGAAATTTGTGGTTCACAAATTTGTGAAAGGGAAAATAGATGAATAATAGATGATTTACAAAGACCAGTACTACAGTAATGGTCTTTGTCTATAGTAGTTGCATTACAGTGACTGACTACAGTAAGTGACTGAGCTAAGAGTTAAAAATAAATTCAGAGGGGAAATTGGTGCTGCTGAACGAAGACAAAATTAACTAGTTCCAAAATGATTGTGTCAGCATAAAATATTATTCATGTGACATGATACTAAAAAAACACTGTAGGATACTGCAGAAGACTGTTTTCTTTAGTCTGTGTTAAAAAAAATGTACAGGCCAACTTGTGGGCTTGATGAAAGAAGAAATCACAGTCTTTGCAATACAAAGGCTTAATAGACTATGGTCCTCAAAAATAGTTATAAAACTCTCTCACTGTAAATCGCTAGCCTCACATACAGTAGGCTGCTTTCATGGCTCACTCTGCCCAGTTGATGGATGGACATTAATTCCACAATTAGTATTCCCATTCAAAATCACCATTCACTGATTTTTATTTAAAAAAAGAATGCTACTGCCTTATGCATTATGTTGTCACTGTAACTCCCTGCAGGTCATATTTCATCTGAGATGGAACATTAAAGCCTCACATAAAAAGCCAAATGCAGGCCTTTCCTAGAGAAATCTTTGGATTAAGGTCTTTGACGCAAACTCAAGTTGTAATTTTCAGTCTATCATAAGTGAAGTGGTAAAGTGGAGAGTAGACAAGATGTTGATGTACCAGTTTGCTGCATCCGGTTCAGTTCAATGCTGGGCTCTGTCAGAACGTCGCTGAATGAGCGCAGTCCTTTGCGATACCACTTCTCTGCCGTCTTAGGTCCAACCCCAAAGACACTTGTGAACAGCTGGCAGGAAACGAGGCAAGGAGGTAATCAAGAAGACGTGCTCTGAACTGACAGGCTCTTCTCAGAAGAGGTTAGCATTTAAAAGTTTTGAAGAGCTTGATGTAAAAGATAGCAAAAGTAAATCATTTTCCACAGTGAATCCAAAAGCACCAGAATGGAGAAAAATGTTGTTTTTCATGTACTGACCTTTACTGTTTGATACTTTTTGTCAGACAGTATTCTCTCAACTTCAAACGAATGACCATATTGAAGTATCTCCTGCAAAATACAAAAGCAAATGATATGAAAACATTGGTGTCAGCGTTGGTGTGTCTCCCACTCAGTTTCTCCTCCATCAGCAAATGACAAAGGGCCTTAATTGCTGTACATTTTAAAACAGTTTCTGCTTGAATCAGGTTGCCTCACTTTCATTTCTTTTCAGGAAATAATGACTTTGTTGTTGTGAAACCTGAGATTAATACTGATTTTATGGCATTCATAAAAAGCTGAAACTAATGTTTTCCCCAGCTTTTATTGTTTGCTCTGCAACAACTTTGCTCAGCGTTTAATTGTCTGCCGTTCTCAGCAGAGCACAAACAATTTGCTGGTCACATTTTAAATGTCTTCATTATGTGAGGGCATAAAATGAGACAGTAGTTAGCTGGTTAATATCAACCATTTTCCATGGGGAAGCTGTCAATGTTGCTGATGCTGAAAATGAGCTTGCATGTTGGTATATAGGTATCTGTGTGCATTTCAAGGTTTGGCATGAAGTGATGACATCTTCAATGAAGCAGTGAATGTCAGATCCAAATTTTGAGTACTGAGCAGCCTTCACTGTTCAATGATGCGTCCACCTCTGCTTTTCAACCCTACAGCTAAGTCCAACCTCAAACACAAGGATAATTCTTCAACACACTCCCTGCTCCAGGGAAGACACAAACACACACTCTGCCTATTCTGCCCCAGTGCTCTCAGACATTCATGTTAGTAGGGTTATATCTTTTCCCCACTTTGGATGTTCAGTCAACAGTTAGTGGTTCAGTCACTGCTGACAGTGTCACTCTGATGTTTAAAGGCATATCAGGTGTTTTGTTTTTACTGTGTGGTTTCACTTTGTTTTTCATTTCATCTTATCTTCTTGTACTGAGCAGTGATCTTTTCAAAGAGACAACCAGCAAGAAAAATAAATAAATAAATGAATAAATAAATAAGTGAATAAAACTCACCACTGGGCATAGATCTGAGTCATGTCAGAACAAAAACTGAGAGAGGTCATTCACAGGCAGTAAGATTTGGCCTCCCTGGTGTGTTATGTTGCTTTGTTTAATAAATCAGCCTGAGTGGTGAGAGATGTGACAGATTTTGCAGCCTGCTCTGAGACCTGCTGTGTGAACGTTAGCCGTAATGTTTCAGCGAGTTGGACTGCAGGGCTCACCTTGTTCTCCTACAGGAATTGGGCGTTCCTTCCAAGCAAACATTTTTCAACGCTTCCCCTGACAACCTGCCATGATTTCTGCCCTGAGCTTCTCTGTCAGTGATGGGATGATTGCCCAGTGACCCTACAAGACTCCTTCCCCCTCAAAAGATGATGTAAATTTGTGTGATGTGTGTCAGTGTGTGCTCAAGTGTGAACATCTCTGTGGCAAGTTTCGTTAGTGTGTCTGTCTGGGACAAAACTCTTCTGGATAACTTTTTAGAAAGATTGAACTCAGCATTATTTATTTTGCCTTCAATACTCCATAGCAAATGCATTCAGCAAGATGACGTGCAAGCTAGGGGTGGGCGATATATCGGATATACTCGCTGCATGGGCCACGTGAGATATATTTTTTGTTAATATCGTGAACATCGACTACAAACTGTCACATGCACATAATTATTAAGCCATTTGCATGTGGTTCTGTTTCAAGTCTCACATTTCTCTCTCCTCATGCACCTCTCACTGCTCACTCTCCTGTCCAACTAAATCTCTCGGATGTGCAGTGTTGCCAACTTAGCAACTTTGTCACTATATTTATCGAATATTCAGTGACTTTTTATGGCGCTATTGGAGACTTTTGGAGACTCTGACGTGAAAGCACGTATCGTTCCACATAAACGCGATGCAAGGAAACAAAAATTATGAGGACAAGGGGAAAAATTTACGTTCTGTCTGCGACCAGATCAGAACTTAAACAGCCTGTACTTCCACCACTGTACTAGTTTTATTTTACTGTTCTGAAAATGAAATATAATACAAGCAGAAAAATGTGCCCTTTAATTTACAGAGCTTTTTATTTTATTTCTCAGTGGTTGTTGTTGATGGCATATTTTTTTAATAATATTATAATAATACCATAATATTTGTTTAATTATGGTATTTAGAACTACTGCATATTAGGAAGGCCTACCATGTAATTATTTATTTTCTTTTTTTAAGAGTGTATGGGTTAAGATGCCTGGTTCAAACTTAATACATATTGCTGTATTTATTCCCATTTTAGAATGCAAATATTGAAAAAAAAAAAAACTAATACAATACTAATACAAGAGTCAGTGATATGCTTCTGAGATGTCAATTTAACATTTATACAGTGATATAGAGGAGACTTTGAAATATCGAGATATGTATTGTGCATCGCGATATATCCTGGAAAATATCATGATAATGGTTATAGGCCATATCACCCAGCCCTAGTGCAAGCTCACTGTCAAGAAAGCATATTTGTGCAGGTTGTTATCACTAATGAGAAAAGGTTAAGCTACGCTGTTGACAGCTATGCATTAAAGATATGCTTTATTCTGTTTAACACACTGTAATAAGACTATTACAGTGTGTTAAAAAATAATTCTTACATTAGTATGATGCAAACGGCAATCTTTCCAGCATTGGTAAATGTATTACCCCCCCGTCATAATATGTCCTGATTATAGCACTGATGTTTATAGTCCATGCACTACATAAAGTACAGCTGATATTTTCTCCATGTGCCATGAAAAATAAACAAAGCATTTGTCAATTTCTAGGCATTTCCTTACTTTATTGCCACATTAATTAAAAGTCACGATACACTGTACTTTAGATGCATCTCAACAGTTTTGCAGCAGCATTAAGTGCGTGCATACATGGTTTGCCTTGATTTATGATTTAAAAGTGGCCCGTGTTTTCATTTGACAGCGGAGTCAGTCAGTTCTCTCAGCAACACGGCAGTGCATATCAGTCAGCAATAAAATCTGTCAATAAAGGTCATATTTTATTGCAACAGCCATCCATTTGGTTTTTATTTACACAGCAGGCTCTGATTTCAGAAGGAATATGAAAATGAAGTTTTTACCTGAAAGCTGCATAATGAGAGGTCATCCAGTACACAAAACCAAAGGTCTCCAACTTGCGGCCCGCATGCAAAATGCAGCCCTCTAATCGATTTCAAGCTCCCCACCACTTAATATCAAGTTATAATGAAAACTGTCCCCGCAACCTGACCTGCCCTACTTTGCACCTGATTGGCCGACTGATTTCTGCTGTGAACAAGGTTTATTCAACACGTGCTTTTACATACACGTTTTGTATGAATTAACTCATTGACAGTTTTGTAATATAAATAATAAAAGAACAATTTTCAGTCACATCATTTCAATCAAAATGCCCATGATCAGAAAATTTGACATAAAAACAACAAAGCCGGTGCTTTAAGATTTTTGCACAGTACTGGAAGTTTATTAGCAACCGGCATAAACAGTGAACAATATTATTATAATAAATATAATAATATTTAATATATAAAGGTTTGTTTAGTGTTTTAATTACAGTCTTCCACACAAGATTATTTATTAAATTTTAATAATATTTCTGTTTTGTTTTGTTGGTTTCTTTTTTGTTATTTATAGATTAATTTTGCATCATAAATATGTTTTTATTTTATATATTAAGTTCTGACTGGTATTATACATCTGACAGACAAGGGGCACTCCTTTGTGGATGAGAATATTTACATCCTGGCCAGGGAAGACAGATGGTTTGAAAGAGAAGTAAAGGAAGCCTAACATAGATGGCTAGATGAGAAACCATCATTCAACAGAGGAGGTGGACTGAGACACCAGCTCTCAGCCACCTACAATGCTGTCCTGAGCTCTCTTCCTAAAAGGATCAACAGGCCACCATGTTGTGAAGTCCAACACCCACGCAATAGAAGATTCTGTCTCACAGGTGACCTTAATGACCCTCATTCACACTTTGTCTAAGGTGAAACCAACAACCTGAAATTGGGAGGGGTTAACAATCTGCTTTGTTCAACTTAACGGCTGTCTAGACAGGTATCAGCCTCAGAGGTTACTCCCACCAGTTAGTCAGAACTGAAGCAGCCCTTTGGATGAGGTCAAACATCTTCATCTAACTCAAGCAAGTCCAGTCGCCTACAGCTACTAAAGAACATTATTGTCATCACTTAAAATGAGTGCATGCCGACTACTGTCTAAGCCTTACCTCCATCACTGCTTTAGTATGTTCTCCCATGCAAGGCAGATCTCGAATGTCCTCCAGACCTCGCACCTCATGGGGAAGACTCTTCAGGACTGAAGCGGCTCTCCTGAAGGCCAGGCATTTACCCTCAAGTTCACTGAATTCATAGCTGTCTGCCAAAACTTCAAACGCGTTCTATAAGTAGAAGGACAGAGAAGAAGGAGGCAATAATGCAGCATTATTGATGCAATCTGCTTGTGTAACACCAAGTGAAAAAAAATGTAGCAAAAAAAACATGTGGCATAGTATAGTACCTAATTTAAGGCAAGCTTACTGCATAAGTCAAGAGAAAGGAAGAGAAAACCACTGAAAGTAAGACGTAAGTAAAAGTAAGTAAAACTGTGTCAGGTGTACTGACCCAGGAACACAATCCCCCCCTGCTCAATCACCATGTTCTTCCCCCTATCTCTTTAACCATACAGCAGGACCTGCTGCATGTCATGTTTCTTGTGGATGACTGGACAGAGACATTTGAGGCTGGTAAAAAACTGGAACCTGTCATTTTCCACTTGTTCACATCAAGACTCCCCAGACGGGCAACCACTGACTGTCCCTTAACAAAGGTACCGTGTTTAAAAAAGGTTTGGAAAATGATTGACAATGATATCCCTTATTAAATTTGCCTAATAAATGTTCTGCCAATGAACACTTGACATAAACTACACCACCAGTCACCCTCTTGGTTTCTAGTGTTTCTATTAATGAATGCATGTAGGAGTCATACACATTTTGTTTTAATTGCACAAATCATTCAAGACTTCTCTTGAATGATTTGTGCAAAAAAATATAGATAAAATAATCTATATTTTATCTATATTTTTTATAGATAAACTGTAAGCAAAATATTTGCTGTATATGAAGTTGCTTTTGAAACATCATGGATACTACCAGAAAAATAGCCTTAATCTAAAAAACATAAACATACTAAATGTGGCTTAAAGGGTCTGCTCAATGAAAAACTGTAGAACGTGAAATGTTTTCTATATGTGTGTATATGTTTTTAGAATTTAGAGATTTTTTATTTTTAATTATTTAATATTGACCTTTTATGTAGGCAGATGTTGCACTGGTAGGACTGCAACCAGTTTTGTTGTACAGTGTGAATAAGAAATGACAATACAAACAGGATTATATGTTCTATTCAATCATTTACTTTAAATTTAAGGCAATAGATGAAGAGAAACTGCAGAGAAACACAATTTATGACACAACTTCTCTGTCACACTTCCTGATAATGGCATGCAACTGAACATTTGGTGCCATGTTCAGCTTGACTGCTTCATGGTTTTCTGCTGTTGAAGTGATGACCTACTGTTGTGGAACCAAGTGAGAGAAAACATGTCTCCACAGGAGAGTTGGATCATCCAAATCACCATTCATTGGCCAAAAAGGTACTACTTCCTTGGGTTATGACAAAACAATTCACAATTAGAATAAAATGTGCTGTCTGGTGTCTCTCACACTGGCAAAGGTTGGTCCAAAAAAAACACAAAGAGCTGACAAAGATCTGACAAATGGCTATGTATCAACAATAAAACCGCAGGACATGCTCTAACATTTGAATGATTTTGCAGACTGCTCTGTACTCTGTGAAACTTGTTCCATCCTGCAGAATAAAATCCACAAAGACATCTTGGTGAACTCTCCATCCTTTATTTCATCTTTCTCACCCAGGGAAGACACGAAAATTTCCACAACAAGCCCGGGCTGTCAGAGCCAGAGGAAGGTGGCAGTAAATCTGTCCGGTCTCGGTTCGGGCTCAGGCAGAGATTCTAAATTCTACAAGATAGCGTGAGCTCTGACGTTGTCTTTTCCGTGTCTGCACATGTGCAATTAGTGCATGAAGAGGGGTACGCACATAGGGGAAGAGAGGAGTAGATGGTAGTTTGATTGATGCGTCACGATCCAATTGTTTTGTTCGGGCCAGTCATTATGATGGGATGGTGTTTTTAACACTTCTGTCCGATCCACAGGTGACAAATTTTTTTAATTTCTGTGACAATGCCTTAATTAATTGGTTACAATAGGGGTGTGAAGAGGATTTTAAGCAATTCAGTAAAAAATGTTCCAGAAAATAATCTTCTACCCCACCTTTAAGCATCTTTGTCTTGTGTGCTTCTATAAATAGGGAAAATGTGATAACTGACTTAAAAAATTGACGTATCTTGCTATTTGCTTTACAGTGAATGCCTTCTTCAGAAGATTCTTCCCTGACCTGCACATTTTATAATTAACTTTGAAGACAGACAGCTTTCTTACCACTTATTTTCCTTGTCTTCAATGTTCATCCTTCTTTCTACCTGTTTTTTTATTTTTGTAAGGTCCAAGAGCAGTATATTAATAATGTCTGAAACTACTTGCTATAAAATGTTTATGCCACAATTGCTTTTTAATGCTCAGGGTCAAACTGAAAGACCTAAATTAAATGAAACCTGTCATGATGACAGATACAGATAACACACATACTAGACTGAAAAGAACTTGAAATTGTTGTTGAATTATTAATGTGTTAACACACACTGTTTTAAAACAAACTCCATGCTCCATGATACAGTGTATCTAGCCAATATTTTGCAAACAATTCACACTGAAACTTAAAATATGGTGCCGTTAAACCTTTGGCTTGTTCTAAAAAATGAAAACTTTGTAATTGTTCAAATGTAGCTGGAATGCCAACATGTGCAAGCATTCCTGAAGAGAAAATAATATTTGCACATTTTTTGCAGCTCAGCAGCACATAACACAAATTGAACTTGTTACCATGGATGTCTAACTGGAGTCCTCTTTTTTTTTTTAGCTCTGACTGAATATATGTGTCAGTTTATGTTAAAGTTCTCCCCGTGGTGCGTGGGTTCTCACCAGGTACTCCGGCTTCCTCCCACAGTCCAAAAACATGCAGATTTGGGGACTAGGTTAATTGGATACTCTAAATTGCCCATAGGTATGAATGTGAGAGTGAGTGGTTGTCTGTCTCTCTGTGGCCCTGTGATGGACTGGCGACCTGTCCAGGGTGTACCCTGCCTCTCGCCCTATGTTAGCTGGAGATAGGCACCAGCACCCCCCGCGACCCCTAGTGGATAAAGCGGTAGAAAATGAGTGAGAGTGAGTGAGTTTATGTTAAAAATGTGTTCAAAGACAAATGTGTTCATAATGGCGACACTGAGAGGAGGGTTGAGAACTTGGGCCATAATGGGATAAGACCTAGTTAAAATAGTTTAAAATCAAGTAACAGTCTCTCTTGGGAGGCATTCATATACTGTATATTCTCCCATTTACCTACATACACCATAGAGCAAGCTTGAGAAAGAAAAAAATCATTCTACCGTGCATTATTTTTCATTTGGTAAAACCTGATTTAACTTATGTTTAATGGCTGCTACTATAACCTAGAGTCCCTAGCATCAAACAGGGAAACGTTGCAGGCTGCGTAGGATTGGTATAAGCTCACCTTTCCCTGTCCCCTTTTTAGAACCGGTAGACTTCTGCACCAACCAACACTAATAAACAAACTTTGATGTAAACAAGTGATGACATTTCAGTTTTCTTTTAAGTCTTGCTTCGTCCACCAACTCTGAGAAAAATGTAGTTTGATTCTGCAATACACTGTGAAAAGGATGAGTGCAGTATATATTTCATGCCTCTATAAGCCAGGACAGCGTAGCAGTCAGTCTAAATGCATATTGCCAGAACCCTGAAACTTAGTGAATAGATAGAGAGAATGAAGACTGCAAGGGCTGCTGATGTTTGTTGCTGAAATGTGGGATTCTCAGTGGGATCAACACTACTAACAAATCTTCACATTAAAAACATTAAGAAAACAGGAGGAAATTTAAGTGTGTGGTGTCTCCTCTAAAACTGCACAAAGCACAAGAGCCTTAGAAATTAGTCCGTAATCGTTTGTGACATTTAGGTCTGTATTTTGTATTATGCTAACTCTACCATGCAGTGCCTTTGCACCTTTTGCAATGCATTAATTAGTTATCCTAAGAGCAATGATAATAAAAAAAATAAAAAATAAGTCTGTTAAAAGCAAATAATGAACCAACCAGCCACAGACACATGACTTAAAGGACAAATGGTAAAAACTCTGTACAGGGACAGAAACAGAAATTTCTAAGTCAATGACCTGAGCTTGGTGCAGCCCAGTGTGACCAGGGCTCAGGACAAATTCAGCCATATTCATGCCTCAGTCTCCTCTCCTCCAGCCAAGCCACAATCTGAGGTCACTGCACCAGCTACAGCCCCGTGCAGGCATGCAGCCTCAGGTCAGCGAGCAGCGGACAAGAGTCCAGCTCACCCACGAGACACACTGACCCGTTTACTGCGACACATGGAAAGAGAACAACCCTTTATATCCCAGAATGCACACACACACATGCCCAGACACACACACACAGCTAGGTTCTCCTCACAGCATAAGACAAACCAAACTCAACTCAACTCGATAGGTGATAGGGTACAGGGTATGTGTAGGGTGTGTTAAAAAAAAAGTTTGTTGAACCTCACTGATTCAAGCCACATACCAAAGCCATTTCTGTCAACTATCACGCTGTCATGGCCACTGCATGAATTCAGCCCTGCAGGCTCCAAAAAAAACCCACAGTGTAGACACGTTTATCTAATAAATGAGGAGTTAAGGCTGGTAGGGGGACATGTGGTGCAGAGACGTTGATCTAACACACCGATTTACCCCCTGCCATTGGATAACACAGACATACCCGCAAGTCATGTTCACGCAGCAGCACGTCCTGCTGGATGTGCAAAGTGAAAGCATGAAAGGAGGACAGAAGACCAACTGAGAAGAGTTTTAACGTGATTAACATCTAGGAGATGAATTTCATCTGTCCTATATCTAATGAATAAGAGGATATTATTTTTTTTACCTTGTAATTTTACGACTGTTGAAGGCAGTTATAGGTGGAAACAAGATGTAGTCCTGGCAAACGGGCTGAAACCTTCATACATCTTTCCAAAAACAGTGATACAAGCAATGTGTGACTCTTTTCTGACAGTTTTTTAGCTTTCTGTTTGTTAGTTCTTAAAGTTGTGAATGTTCATGCCACTGGGGATAGAAGGAATCAATTTGACGCCTTAAAGGTTCAGCACTCTCATACCCCCTACACCCGTCTCCTTATCCATGGCATGTCTGCTATCACCATGCTGGAGGCCTTGTGCTGTGGGGAAACAAATTCAGGATGTTTAGCCCTTTCTCTCTGCACCGCTAACTTTTTCCTTTCCTCCCCTCATTAGCCAGGCACACAACCTGTTGTGTATTTCTGACACACTTGCCATCAGAGAAGAGACATTCAGTGCTGTGTGTCAATCAGCCAAGACGGAAATGTCAATATCTGTGTTGAAGTGCAGCATGTTTATGGTAAAAATACGACAGCAGAAGTCTCAAGGCTAAGCAGATGAAAAAAGAGACAGCGTAAGCTTGGCTTCTGTGTGTACTTGCAAAGATGTGTGGATTTTCCAGTCACAGTGAGAGCAAGACAGCAAGAGACAACAAAAGTGAGAGAGCACACAGTATGAATGGCAGGGGAAATGATACAGGAGTGAAAGAGTGTGAGTCAGAGACGCTGAGAGATGAGGGATAAAGAGGGAGCAGGGAGGAATAAATCAATAGTGCATGGCCATGGAATGAAGGGCCGTTTGCTGCCAGTATGTGATTGACACCTCACTGGGGTGCTGTTTCTGAGATGATGCTCAAATTCTCTTCCTTATCCTGACACCGCGCTGCACCACCTACTTCCCTCTTCTCCTTCAGGACATCCTGCTGGGCCTGGATGCTCCTCTCCCCTTCTCCATCCTAAAGTAAATTGTAGTTTGTTTCCTCTGGTTGCATGCACATACAGCATAGAAGGACACAGCAGTGAACAAGAACAACTCAGTACATTCTCATGCACAGCTCAATCTCAACTATGCTGTACTTGTCCTACTTAACAAGCACTAGTGGGGAATCAATTTATTGAATGAAGTGTGTCCGCTTCCTCTCAGCTAGGGGGTGAAATTCTCCCTTTCAGCTTGTTAGTATTATGCAGTTTATGGCTTAGCATGCAGTCTGTAGCAGGTTGATCACCAGAGCATAATATCTTCTCATCATCAATCCAAAAAATGTACTGGCCTGAATTTTGCCATGTTTTGTTTTAGTAGAGTTCTTCTTCTGTATTCTTCTGAGAACCAGGTTCTTCTATTATTTCCAGGTATGAGGTGGGGGTGGGAACTATGGGGCATCCGCAGAGGGCCCAGATCATTTTGAGTCTCACTCTGGTCTGACTGAAGGTATATGGAAGTACCCCAATTCCCAGTCACATTATCTAGGTGAGTTAGCCCAACTTTGAGAAATTTATTTCAGCTGGACTAACATATTTACATTTATTTTCAAAGCTTTAGTTAGACTATTCAACTAAACTCAACTGATATTTATAGAGCATGTTTAAAACAAACAAGGTTGACAAAGTGCTCTACAGAACCACATCAATAAAACAGCAGGACATATAACAATACAGTGCATAGTAGCAACAAACAATAAGAACACTATATTATAATGCACCACTTGCTACATAAAACACAAGAAACACCCAAAAAATACACCCAAAAGTCTGTGCTACTTCTGTACTATAATCAATGTTGACTTACTGCTTGACAAGAAAGTCAATAACTATACTCCCAAACTATTGCAGATACTGTGTGTTCCTTTAACATTGCTGCAGTTCTGATGAAACTTGTATACTGAATGTGAATATACAGTATGTGGCTTTCTTTGGGCCACATGCAGTGCTCTCTGTGTCTCTCTCTGTGTCTCTCTCTGTGTCTCTCTCTGTGTCTCTCTCTGTGTGTCTCTCTCTCTCTCAAAGGTATAATGAAATGGAGTGGTGCTGCTAATTCTAAATGTAATGCTGCAGGGGGAAACAGGGAAAGAGGATAGGCTGCTACCTAGGTGAGACCTGTGTAATAGTCCTAAAGAGGTTCAACACATGAATACATTGTTGCATTAGACATGATATTATTGATTAGTCACTCAGCAAAAAATGTGGGTCATATCTTTTCAGAAAGCTTTACAAAATCAGTGTGTGATGATGCATTGTTCGTTTTCACCTGCAGCTACACTGACATAATTTCCTCTTTCTTTAATGCTCATCAACATTCAAGACAATCAGCCAATTAACCACTTTCCCATGCAGGAACCTGAGCATCCTTTCCTCAACCATCCTCTCCCTCCCATAACTACCCAGCAGATGGCAGCGGGACAGATCTATCATTACTTGTGAGCAGTGTCACGTCTGTCATCCATTTTGGCGAAGCGTGCAGTGCTTCAGGGCATGTCCATGCCACCACCTGTGCCAGGGATCATGGGCATGCCAGCTGTTGAACCTCCAGTTGCCACAGCTGCAGATGTTACTCATTTGCAGATTAATGCATTTTTGTTTTTTTGTTGTTTTTTTTTTTGGGGGGGGGGGGGGGGGGGGGGGGGGTTCGTGCGCTGGTGGGTGAAGCAAACCAGCCATTGAATTAGAGGAGAACAGATTAAGCAGCTTTATACTGGGGTTGGGGAGATTTAGTCACAATTTCATTGTGACAAAAACATGACTGAGTCATGATACTAGGATGATGATTTGATTTGTATTGTGATTCAGATATATTGTGATAAGTATTGCATTTCAATGGTATAGATAATTGCATTTCTTGAGACAATAGGCCTGAAGTTATATTTCCAAAATCATTGCACCTTTGCCTACACAGTGTTTACTACACTAGTACTGCAAGAAAAAAAATTAATTAATTAATTAACATGCTTTAGATGAAAATGAAAAATGTCTTTTGCAAATAACACTGATAAACCACTTTTTATATTAGCTGTTTCTTTTCATCAAGCTGGTACAAATTTCACAATTCTGGGGGAGAACAGTCTTGATAAACTGTGAAACATCTATTTCCCCCCCCCCCATAATTTTTACATTGTTGAGTTGACACTACAGATGCATGTACAAGTGCACTTGCCTCCCAAGTAATGTTAGAAAACAGCTTCTTACGGTGAAAATGTTATTGTTGTTTTCGATGGTTGTCCGTCTCTGGCAGGCGTACTGAGAAACTGTGGCCACAGAAGTGGGTGTAGAACCTTCAATGGGGAAGGTGTCCTGTGTGCAAAAATAATCAGAGATGCATAACCACATACAGTATATTTGAGCCTATGCATACTGTTGACAGGCTAAATGTGTGTAGGGTTTCTGCTGATAGCACAGAGCTGAGCGTTCAAATTGAATTACATAAAAATGTACCCATTTGCCATGGAGAAGTTATTTTCATGACTGTGTCTCCAGGGCAACAGGCTAATGACACTCATCTCACAGTCTGGTGGCATCCAAATCCATTACACTACCTAACCCATGGCATTACAAATCTGCTTGCCATCATCCAATTTGCCTCCTGTAAATTGCCTTTTCATTCTGTGGAGAAAACAGTCCCCCATTTGTAAAATATGTGTCAAAAGGATTACCAATGTAATATTAATATTCTTGCAGACAATTAGACGCCACACAAGGGAACACTGTGTCCTTAAAATTACCCATGGAATGGGAGGGAGGAATGGTGAAAAAAAGAGGGTGAGGGAGAGGAGTGATTGTCACCATGCTGTATTGAGTGGGATCAATGCTGCTGAAGGAGCAGGAGTGTTCTCAAAAAGATAATGAAAAGAGCTACTACCTCTGACAGTGCTGGGCTGAATCAATCATTAAAGGGATTAAAAAATGTTCAATTATTCTATGCCAGGAGCACTTCCTGTTCTCCAAAAAATGAATAAGTGTCACTACATTTCACTGCCAATCAAAAGTAAAACTGCCTTAGAAACTCCCTAACTGAGATCTGTGTAAATAGAAAAGGAGGTTCTCCCTCAAATTTCCACCTCACCAGCAATTTGTTTAATCCACTATGGGATTGTGGGTCTATATAAAAATGCATAAAAATGCAGTTGTTGTGTTTTCTCATTTGGCCATGGTTATTATAAAGACTTATAAGGCTGTGGAAGCTGATGCTCTCAGATGGACCACAGAGGCAGCTTTTCCCTACTCTCTATGTATGTAAATAATATCATGCATGTAGTTTACATAGCATCTGCTTAGATGAAAAAAGGTAAAATAGGTACTGCAGAACCTCACCCACTCCTTCACACTCTAGGAACTGCAAGCCTGTACTTCCTTTCATGATAATGTCACAATGGCATAGGTGAAGTCTAATGAGTAAGTAAAATCCTTCGGGGCTGCGGAGAAGGTCAAAGGTCACAGAGATTTCATATTTGAAAGGTCCAATGTGTAAGAATTGGTAACATCTAAATAGTGGTGAAACTGCAGATTGCAAACTTCTCCTGTTATCAAGTACCTAAGGAAAGTACTTGCCTTCACATAACAGAAATGTAACTCTTGCTATGTCTCCGACATTTCCTACTTCTTCTTCTTCTTCCTATGTTTACGCATCTGGTTTATGTCAGCAGAGCCGTTCTTTGTTTTCTACAGTTAGCTTCTGCCTCATAATGTGAAATGCATCTATGTTTGACAAGTCTGTATTAAAGGCTTGTTCTAAGGCTATAAAAATGAAACATTTTTTATTCCAAAGTGACTATACATTAACTTTTAGGTAGTACATTAAATGTCTGCCAATAAACCCTCCTAAATATTACACATTACACTTTTAAGGAAGGCTGCTTGGCCCTACATTGATAATAATTATAATTATTAAAAGGCTACATATAAAATGCATCATTATTTTAGTAGTAGTACTAGTAGTAGTACCATTACACACTTATCTATTATTGACTTTGTGTAGAATATGTTTGACTGTGAAACACATTGCTTCCCTAGACAATCAAACTGGAGCTGGAAGCAGAAGTAGGCCAGTCTGGGGAACATTTGATCTCTACAAAATCTCTCATACAAAAGCAAAATGTCCACACAGACAAATGCCACCACACATTACTTTGTTGGCTTCAGGGAGGAGAGGTATCACAAAACCAGCAGAGAACTTGGCCTGTGGTTACCTGGGGAGATGGGTCAATAAATGGCAGCATGGCATCATTAGCTTTGCCACTTATCAATGCCGTTGACTACAGTGATGCTACTAATGTGTCACACTGCAAGACAAAAGCATTAGCAGGGTATTTCACAAAGCATAAAGGCATAAACACAGCAAATGCCATAGTGACTGTTAACCCCATCACTGTCTGTTGAAAACGTGGATGGAACCTGGCAGGTGTGGCTCCAGGAGGTAAGTGTTTTTCCCTTTCCTCCATGGGAGGAAAAAGAGAAAACATATATTTCTTTATTTTGGATCCATATTCTGCCAGGCACTAATTGTGCCATGGGAAAGGAAAGGGGAAATGTGTGTGTTTCAGTTAGTGGGCTGCTTGGAGCCATGCCATCCATCTAATAGGTTTATTTGACACTTCCGTGCAATCTTGGGGATGTCTTTATTGCTATTAGCAAGGTGAAATGAAGTGCTACGAAGAGAGACAGAGGAAAGTACATTACACTGTAGTTTCCTAGTGCAAAGAGGAGTATTACAGACACAGTTATAACATATATATAACATATTTGTTAAGCATAATTATGGAAAAACTTCCTGTTTGGTTGGCAGTGCCATCTAGTGCACTGTATCTACCGAAATGTATGTCTACCTCACACACACACACAGATTCAGTACCTGAATACGATGTCTGGTCTCCACAACAACAGGTCTCCCCTCTCTCATGCTGTCAGTGAACCAGCTGATGTTTAGTACGTGCATGCTGGGTAAATTCTTCAGATCAAACACCCTGAGCCATGACCACAGTGATGAAGCCTGGCGATCCTCTGACACAATGTGAGTGACCACATCGCTGTAGAGAGGAGGCAAGAACTGTCAGGTGCTTCCACATTACAATAATAGTTTCATTCAGTTCTCAGGATTAAAGATGAAAATTCATTGCAATTTAACACTGTAATTATAAAATGTATTTTTTGTATTTTTGCATTTTTTTTTTTTGTTGTTTATTGAGGGTAGTATGGAAAAAAACTGTACACAACACTAGCATATTGCCTTTATACTCATGAGACTTATTATCAAACAACATACCAGTGTTTTGAACACTGTACAGACACAGGACATCATTAGCATTTAATTAGATCCATTCTCCATGGGATCCTGGCAAAATCTTTGTCAAAAATCATAAAATATATGATCAGTCTAAAGCAAAAGAGTTCAGATGTGGAGTAGAAAATATGTATTTAAACTGATTAGGGACAGTTGTAAAATTAACCTGCAGCAACAACAAAACCCTTCCACTGTCATATTACACTGAGGACAACATCAGTTTCTGACTGGTGTCTGGAAACAAACAGACACCAAATCCATGACTGAGAAAAGAGAACAGACAAATACAGACATCTCTAATGTAAAAAAAAAAAGTGTTTTAAATAATATGTTTTAATACAACCAAATATGCACAGTAATGTACACGCAGATAAAAGCAGTGAATCCATATTCAGAGCTTAAAACATTTGCTTCACTGTTAGATTTACCAAAGTAGAACTATTTCATCTTGGCCTCAGCAGATTTAGAGAATGGACAAAGTGCAAATGATACTTTGAAATGCTGCTCAGATCTCAGTACCATTGTCTCTCTAGTGCTGTTTTGGACTAACCACTGTGCGAACAACAATCAGCTCAGGCCTTCAGTGCCTCCCTCCACTGTTTGATAACTCAACTCATTCAACCAGTGCTTTTGGTGCAGCTCTACTGAGACTTACAGACCTTTTATCACACTCTCCTCCCCTCTGCTTCCTGCAACAGTGTTTAAGTACCATAGCCAATCAGAGCACCCAGCCGTGCATAATTACCCTCAGCATACACCTCCTCTTCCTATCTCCTGATGTGGGTAAATCAGTGGAAAGACTCCTTAGGGGAAGTCCCAGCAGAGCTCAGGCTGAAGCCTAATTGACTAAATCACTGATGAAAGTACTATATCTGCTTCTCATATCATGTGAGCCAATGAGGGTCCATGTTTTAAAACAAAAAGAAATAAATATTTTCCAGTAAAATAGACATTGACCTCCAACACAAGTATATTTAAGGAAGCTAAAGGGCAAAAATCATAAATCCTCTGCAAACAGATTTCTGTCCACAGTGGTAGAGATTCGGCTTTAAGGTTGATTTTCCTCTCAGCTCAGGTGTGGAGTTGCTATGCTGGAACAAGATTGAAGATTTAGGGTAGAAAAAATAGCACTCATTCCTCCTGCTATGTTTACCAAGATGTATGACTTGGATCCTTATCTCAATACATACCCACACAGAATGTAAAATGGCAGATTGGCATGCAAATGAGCTTGAATGGAGCCCAGCACCAGATTGAATCAGTGGGATTCTGAGCCCAGACACAAGGGCAAGCTAAAGTCAATGGGCTTTGATATGGAGAACTGTCTTGATCTCATCTCCTGTTAGCAACTAACCTTCGATGTGTTCCAAAAGGGCAAAACAACAACCAAATCAGAGACAATATGTCCACAACAGACATTTAGACCGTGATAGGGTTTTATCATTATTCCTCTAATGTGGCTGCTCCCATGTGAAACATCTTGGAGTTAATTTATTTTTTACAACAGTTATACACATACACAAACATTCTTGTGGGTAGCATATTCAGTTTCTACTAATAATCCCCAATGTTGCATACTGGACCAGTTCAATTAGCTGCAAGCATTAGTTATAAGTTGGGCGAAACAAAAATTAACTGTTACCAGCTCGAAACAACAAATCTGCTTTTGTCCATCACTTGTACAGCCCGTTTTAAAAATCACCAAGAATTAAGAGCAGCAATTTCTTTTTGCCTATGTATCCACCATAAACTAAATAGCATACTGAAGCTTATGTGCTGTTTGAAAACCAAAATCTTGATCTGCATTTTCTGGGACTAGAGGGGACAGGAATAAGCATCAGTTAATTATTGTGTTCCCCGTATCCCCTACATTAAAACATTAAGAGTGATGATAATATTGTAAATTGTGCTACAGTGGTAAAGGACGTGTCTGTGTGCGTTTTGCCATTTATGGAAGAGCATTCATTGCAGCTCATGAATCAGCCAGGAAAAGTGTGTCAATATCAGGATCCAGTTTCATGTGCATTAGGCTTGAAATTAGGACAAGTGGACAATGGCATGTGACGTGTGTGTGTGGGTATATGAATGCGAGTGCATTCCATCATGCACAGTGGAATGAACACACTGTATGAGACATATGTTCGAGGCAGTTTGCCTATGATTTGTGTAAGGCTTGAGTGGGGAGGCGTTTTTTTTTTTTTTATCAAACTACAGCTGATTTCAGTTTTATCGGCTGGCAGAATTCATGTCAGTTTGAGGCTGGCATGCTCTATTTCCTGTCGTTGGTTTCAAACAATCGTATCTAGCGAAGTGTAACCATAGGCGAGGCAAGCTGTGTTTCTGGGAATGTTGCCATAGCCAAGCTGGTGCATGGCTGAGAGGAACATTTAGACATGCATATAAGCACTCACACACACACCTGTTGGTTATTCTATGCTCAAGAGGACCCTTCATTGACTACACACAAACACTTAAGGTAAATTTAATTTAGAAAAACACCTAACTTTTAAACTCACAAATTAGCTCAGCGGTGGAGATAAAAGTTAGAATTTAAGTTGAATTATTTTTAAAACTGGGCCCGCAGGAGCATGCCTCTGAGATGTTGTGGATGTCAAACAACAGGCTTCTTCTGCATTCACAGTTAGGATTTTAAGAGATACAAAAAGGCACATTGTTTCCATAATTACCGTACAAGAGATGATTCATCATAGCAAGAAACAAGCTCACTTTATATATCACCTTCTGTGCAACTTAACAGAAAACTTTTACCAAACTAATTAAAAAGATTATGCGGCCTCTGTTCCTGCTTCATTCCAATGTTTTTAGTTCTCTCACTGCCAACAAGCCATGGCTGGTTCAGCTATAGCTTAGTTCAGCTCGAAGATATGGCTCATGGGGGAAGCACTCTATGGTGTAGCAGAGGCAAAATGGATGCCCCAACTCTTCTTATTTAAGTATTCATGGAAAAACAGTGGCTTTCTAATTATTCAATTGAGTTCTAATGCTTTTAAAGCTTTTAAAGAACCAGTTTTTAGATAATCCTAGGAAGTAATGCAGAATATCTCACTAGAGGACTTTTGTTTTTAATATTGTGAACATTTTTCCATAGAAAAATACAGTCTGTCTCTGGTTCAATTGTTATGGTTAAAATTACAGTACATGTCCATCTATGCCATTTAGACTGCTTTTACAGACTAGAAACAAATGGTAAATTCTATAATATGCAAGCAAAGGTGGTTACTAGTCTTTAATGGGCCTCGCAATGTCAACTTACCAAAAATGTACAAGATAGATTAATAAATAAATAAATAAGTACACCCATGCTTGAAGATACACAATTGTATTGTGACCATCCAATTGAATAATCTTAAAAGTCAAATCAAACCAAATGGCTAATACTTATTTGAAGATCACAAACCCAGAAAATACTTCCCCTTCAAACCTCAAAACTCTACAATAATGTGAAACTATAAGCTTCACATTCAAAAACTTTAGGTGACCAAGCTTCAGTCAGTGGACAACAAAATGGAATGTTTTTCCAACCTGAGGATTTCGTCCACAATAAAGCCCTTCGACCTGGCCAGTCCGGTTAAAAAGCTTCTCCTGCTGTGTCCCATTTTCCTCTCCACCAGGTACAATCTGACATTCTGAAACTTCACCTCCTCACACCTGGAAACACTGGCTTCTACTGGTCTTGGCCTTTTTCTCAAACGAGGCACACTGGGAGTGTGGAACATTTCTCTTTTTGACAAGCTATCCAAAGTATTTCTAAACCACTTGGACTTTCTAGTGTTGTAAACCTTTCTTGTATAACCGTGGTACTTCACTTTCTATAGCAAACACCCACTCTGATAAAGCCACAATTGTTTATTTGACAGTTGTATTTTCTTTTGTTTTTTGCCCATCATGGGACTGGTTGACAGTTGAGGCATGGTTGGTGAGAGATGGCAAATAGGAAAAGTTTCTGGCAGCAGGTGTTGAGGATTTGGTGTTTACCAAAAACCACCTGCAAACGTCAAATGGCAGGATGTGGAGGGGGAAAAAAAAAAACATGTTGGCATGACAGTCTATATGGTTCTTACAAAGCAAGTCAAAAAATTCCATGCAGTTGTAACTCAGTGATGACTGAATTGTGACAACTCTGAAACCCCTCACAGCTGTCCTGCCATGTCCACTTCGTCTCACCACTCAATGTCTCATTATGTCTGGACCAGGTCTGAACATCTGCTCTACTGCTGCTACCGCTTCAATTAATTTGATTGTATAAAATGAGTGCCTTTTCCTGAGATCCTAAAAACTCATACAGGGTCTTTACACACATACGGGTACTGTATATGTGAGCCACTGATGACCAGGAAAAGGAACTGCATATGTGGTGGTCAGGAATATGAAAGGGAATTAGACTTAACCAGCTTATCTTTCCAAGGAGAATAGTAAAACATGCATGTTCAACTTTGGTAATCCAAATATGAATGACGTTGATTAAGGTGAAGGAATAAAATATCATTACAGGCCTTGATTACACACTATGTCTACTTAGCACTCTTTTCTGTAGTTTAACAAGCATACCTTGATTCTGTCTGCTACACACAAAATATTACACAGCTCTCATTAGCACTGAGTTCTGAGGGTTAATGGGTGTCAAAGGACAGGCGCAACTAATTGTTTGACGATTTAGTACCCAATCACTCAACTGCATACATGGGTGCTGGCCCGCATCCAAACAGAGACCAATGAAAGTGTAACATCACTAAGACAAATGGTTCTTATGCTGCCAGGAGAAATCACTGAAAGGCAAAATTTTAATCTATCTTAATACAATAGCTCTATGAGTGCATGAATAAAATTGTATAATAATCATAATCATTACACCAAATCATTTTGGTTAGAAAGGACAATGTGGCACAAAGTGACAAACAGAACAAACTCAATATCAAGCTAAATCTTGATATTGATAAAAGCAACAGGATTTCATATATTAATTTTGAAAATTAGATATTTGAGGGAAATGTGAACGAAATGCTACAACAGTACCTCAATACTTAATATTGATAATTCAAGAGGTTTTATTTGCAGGCTCTTAGAGTCATCATTATACCTTTACTTTATTAGTAATTAGAATCCTTTAGAGCTTGTTATACTTTAGGTAGAGAGCAGTATAAACCTATAACAGAGCTGAAAGAGAGTAAATACTGTAAGTGTCGAAACAAAAACACTTACCTTTCATTCACCCCATGAATTGAAAGTAATGTTAAAGCTAGTGCAGAACCAGTAACGCTCTCTGTGGACTTCTGCGCAAGTAACAATGCAGTCTCTTTCTGTGCAAGTAATTACCAAAACATTGCAGACTCTTTCACAAACATGTTCGTGAGAATCTAAAATTGTGACTGTAGTAAAAAAATACCACCTTGAAAGTCTATGTAATATCTATATTTTATTTTAGCATTAGTATCCACCTCTGAACATTTTTTTGCTTTCAGCCATAGTGCTGCAGGTGTTGAAGGTGTTTTGCTTTACTTGCCCTCTGTGTCTAAGTATGTAAAATGCGCCACTCTGTGTGTACCACAAGAATGTCGCCACAGACACGAAAAGATCATATACTGAAAAACACAGAGAGAGGTGTGGAGCTGACAGGCCGAATTGGCATGGTGTGAATTCCTCTGACAATGGTTTGAATGTAAAAGACATTTTTTATAATTAAAAGTTACATGTAAATAAGCCTCAGTTTGCAACTTCACATTTAACACCTGACTTGAACTTGTAAGTCATTTTATTTTTGTGAAATACTTCAAAGTCAATAGTCTAATATGCTCACGTACAGGAGCAATGCAAAGGATGCACCCATAAAAAACATTAGCATAGTAGCAATATATAGCATATACATATTAGATTGCATTAAGGAAGATTGTTTTAATAAAACCATTATAATTTCTTTTTCTAACGCAAAACATATGTTTGTTATGGCGAAATTAAATGATTAAGCATTTGCTGAACAAACACCTGCACAAGTCAGTGACACATTTTTGTCGGTGTTATTCTAAAAGATGCATTATCAAGATCCTGATATTCATCAACATAGACGAGGTGCGAAACTCACATACATTCTGCTTGCTATACACAGATGGCTGATTTGTGCGCTTTCTATTTCATTCTGTTGCAGAAAAACAGTCACTGTTAGAACCTGGGTGATGAAACAAAACCTCTGTAACTGGAGTTATTCAGTTCTGACAGCATTGTTTGCTTAAGAGTTTGTTCCCATAGGCGTTTTGCAATAAATATTGTTATATCAATGGCCAACACAGCATCAAACCAGAACATGACACACCCTGTAGATGAGCCATATTATCTAGTTTTTATGTTGAAGTGTCACTGCTTTTTAACAAAGACTATACTAAAGAAATCCCCCTTTAAAAAGCATGTCATGGTTTATTGGCTTTTGACATGCCTGATTATAGACATACATTATTTCTTCAATATAAGATAACAATTTTATACATATGAGTTCCATTAGACTGCAAAAAAATAAAGGCATGACTAATTATACACCCTGCCAGACAGTAAATTAAATGTGCCTGTGCTGGTAGGTGAAATCAAGTCACAGTCTATTAGGACATTTCTATACAGAACAATTTTGAGGAAGTATTTTCTTCCTCTTTGTGGATGTCTGAGTGCAATCTCAGCCAAAGTTAATTTTTTTTTTTTTTTTTTTTTAGAAAATACCATGAATTGCCACATCACGATGGAGGGAGAGAATACATTTTTGCTCTAATGAGGTGACCTCCCTGTGTGTACTTCACCCTGCTGAAGCTGGTTGGTGTGTTAGTGCTGTGGTGCGTGACGGGTCAAGTCTATTACTGTACTTCCAGAAGCGCAGTGCTCCTCAGAGGTTCCCTGCTGAGAAAGAAATGAACCTGCCGTCCAGAGAGGAGTGCGAGGGCTGGGACCAGGCACAAGTAGCCTTCTTCTTGTGCCAGGTGAGTACATGGAAAATGGGAGCCAGAATAAAGCATTATCATACAAAGAGTGGATACTAAAAGAAGTTTGCTGACCTGTTTTCAGCAATGAAGCATGTGTCTCATTTTACGAACTTCTTACATAATGTACATACTATCTCATGGAACTGTTAAGAGGGAACGATGATGTTACCATGTCATGCAGTTGGAATTAATATTTAAATACTATTGTTGTTGTCAGAAAGCTAAATCATTATGTCTTTTGCCACCAGAACAAAATGCCAGAATGTGCCAATACCATTAAAAAAATGAGGATTAATGGAAAAAGATTTTTGGTGAGTTACTCCTTTACATTTTTTTTTCTTTTACTTGAAACTATAAAGGCCCCTGTTTTTTAAATTCATCTGATCAATGACTGTATCAGACCATGGTTATTTTCCTATTTCAGAATTGCATCCAAAATTATATTGTATTATATTATATTATATTATATTATATTATATTATATTATATTATATTATATTATATTATATTATATTATATTATATATTTAATTTGATTCTTCTTTGAAAAAAGATAACTTAAAATTAATTTGTACATTTTGTACTTTATACTTTAAAGAGTTTAACCTGCACCATTTTCTTTAGATAAATGCTAAACCTTTAAACTGCTTTCATGGATGAACTGATTCCAATGAATTCAACATTACTCAACATTAGACAACATTAAAATGTTCACAGTTGAAAAAACAAGGAAGAGTTTACAGGATATAAGTGGCTTGCATTATGTGCCGTTTGTGATCAGGGGACCTTCAAATCTGGAAGTGATCATGATGTCAGTTGCAACTTCTGCTTTGATATTGCTCCCACAGCTTTGTCAAAATAGGAGTAAGTCACACACAACAACGTTTTGCTACTTGTCTGCTCCAAGTGAGGAAAACAAACATTTACAGCATGAACATTATTAATACTGCATGCACAAATGTCTGTTGACAGATTTTGTCACCCCAAAAGTGTGTAGACACAAAATTTTCAGGTGTGCAGCTGAGATCAAAACAAAGCTTTGTGAATGAC
Organism: Brachirus orientalis; assembly: GCA_016785285.1. Classification (NCBI taxonomy): domain Eukaryota; kingdom Metazoa; phylum Chordata; class Actinopteri; order Pleuronectiformes; family Soleidae; genus Brachirus; species Brachirus orientalis. Next base: position 4,349,098 of record JAFBJR010000233.1, read on the forward strand.
TTGTGAATGACAAAGGTAGTTAGAAATTGCCACCATCAGAACAGTGGTCCCTTAACCTACAAATTAATCAGAAAAAATCTGCATAATTATACCTGCACTACATCTCTGTCGCATATCATCATCCATATTCCATGTACACTCTCTCAGGACTTTCCTATGTTTCTGAGAAACTCTGACACTGTGAGTGCTGGAGGAACTAATAACTGTGAAATGAATCACCAGGTTATTAAAGCTATGATCCCCCCCTTCTTTAAGTTAAGTATCATTAAATCTGCTTCAGTTGTGAGGGGAAGGCAGATTTTGTGCGGTGAAATAACTTAATCATAGGTTCATAACTTCCTAATATTTAATATTTTAAAGGATCCCCATAATACTTGAATAATAGCTTAGCTTCTGCGCACCAGCATGCCTGCACCAGCATGCAAGTATTCCTTCATATGCATTCTATTAGTGGCCACTCATAAGAACTCCTTGAGGAACATTCTGCTTGTGCATTCATTATTCACTGACCCTAAAATTATTCCACTTCAGGTGTGCTCTTGCCTCACTAAAGTACTGAACTTCTCTGACCTTAAGAAGCTGATGCCTGGGTTCTCTTGGTGTTTTTATGTATTTAGACATTTAGTTTTTCATGTTTTTGCTTTCTGTTTACTTGTTTCTGGTTTTCTGTTTTCCTTGCATGTGTTGTTCTTTTATTTTATTGATTTTCCTTGTGTTTTCCCTCCACTGTGATTACTTACTGCACACTGATGTGATTTACCTGTGTCACATGGCATTCACCTTTGTTCATTTATCCCTGCCTCCCCAGTTTTTTACCTGTTCATCTTATTACTGCCTCTTCTGTTTCCATGCAATCTGGTCCCTGTTCCTTGCATCTATTTGTGTTTATACCATCTAGCCCTGTCACACACACATAATAGGATTTTTCCCGGTCTACCGATTGGCCAGTGGTGCCGAATATGCCAGCATTCAGAGTAGTCAATAGGTAATAAAAATTTATCTCACTATTACAACACATTTACAAGTGGAGTAAATTAATCTACACGATAGAAACTGCAAAATCTTTTACCCTCCGTTTAGGACTGGGAAATATGGCCAAAAATGTTATTACAAGAAAGTTTTAAATGGGATCACGACAAGACTTTTTGTTCCTGGGTAAAAGTTGAACAAAACAGTTAATTGTGGTTTTAAACTTCTTTATGGACCAAAGAACAACAAAAAATGTATTAAAGAAAGAAATTTTTCACAATTTGGAGGCAAAATAGTAATAGCAATTGCATGTTTTATCTCAAAGTGTGTTTGAAAAGTGCATAAACATACCAATATACTATATAGTGAACCCTTGTTATATTGCTACTAAAGAAAATTATTTTCCAATACATAGTTATTGAATTATTGCCTTATCCCACCTCCTTAATATTCATTCAAATTTGTTTAACTCTATGCTAGTTATTCACTACCCTGTGCAGAACCTCAATCATATACACGCCATGACTTGACAAGAATAAATTATCAAAAAAAGTTGTTTTTTTTGACTGAAAAAGATAAAATTGCTTTAAATGAGTGTACAGATATTCATGGTCTTGACAGGGTGACCCCCATTAAATTTTCTATTATTTTGTATATTAATCTTTTTATTAATGTATTGTTAATTAGTAAACAATATTGCATAGTTAGTTATTAATCATTAAAATACAGTCTACCATAAAGAGGTATAATTAATTAAAAGATGAAGAGATGCCTTTTTAGTTAGAGACAAGTTTTATGTCTGCTTTTCAGTTGACAGAGTGTCAGTAGATGGCGCCCTTTACTTATTCAAGCATGAGTGTTGTTGCTCATTATAATTATCCAGTTCCTCTTGAATGGAAACACAGAAGTTCTTGCTTATTTACAGCTGCCTGTGGCTGTGAAATGTCACATATTCACTTCAGGATGATTCACAAGAGCAAATGTAAACACTTTGAAGCCTTAGTGAAGACTGAATCAATATTGTGTTACAGAGCAGCGTGAGAAAGATCTGATTTTTAATTCTGTATATTTACTGTACATGCTTTTTTTTCCTCCAAGAATTTTAAACCAACCTCCATTTCAAAATGATTTGCTTACAATTGGCAAAGATTTTTGAGATTCACATTAACTAACCAGCTTTTTATAATAAATAAAGTACACTTTCTCATTGAATCTCATTGAATTCAATGAGAAAGTGTATCCAAACTTTTGACCGGTAGTGTGTGTGTGTGTGTGTAAAATGTTATTGTTTTTTAAGTATCTCCTACGTGCTGTTAGACAAAGATTTTTTAACACAGCTTTTTCAGACATCTTAGGTTTTTATTTGGATGCTTCCATTATTTGACTTTCCACAAAAACCAAAAACTACCAGGGTCAAACTTATTACCCCCACATAAATACTGACCTTTTTATTTAGCCATAGCACAAACCACTGTTGTGCAATGATGTACTTAACTGTGTAATGCTCAAAACTTTAAAAAACAAGTTAAAACTGAGGGTTATCTCACTGTACAAAATCTTTAGAAAGGGTTTAAGCTGTCACTTGAGAAAGCATATGCCAAAACAAATGAAATCAGTTTAGACTTGAGAAAAATATTGTTGATGCTCACAAAGCAGGAGAAGTGTACACAAAGTGTTTCCAAGTGTCAAGAACTGGTGTAGAAATTGCTGACCAGCTTAAGTTTAATATTTGCACCACATCTAAGGTCAAAAATTACAACAGTGAATGTTCTTTTTACGTAAATTGAACTTCTTTCAGGTGGACTGTGTCGTTTTGAGACTGTTTTATAAGACAGTCCTCCAGAATGTATTGTCCTTTGGTCTGGTTTGCGTATTTGGGAACATGCGCAAGCAAGACCAAAGTAAATTACAGCGCTTGGTGAAGACAGCGAGCAACATTATTGTTTGTAGCCAGTTGTCAGATACTCAGCTTTGGTCTGATCTTATTGTGAGTAAAGCAAAGTCAAAAATCCAAAATCCAAAATAAAACTAGGATGTTTGAAAACGCTGTGTTAAAAATTATTTGCTCTGTTTAATTCTGTTTAACTATGAGACTATTTCCTTTAAAAAAAAAAGGAAATAAAACAAAAAAAGGCAGTAAAACATTTGTCAATATGGGATAAACCTTTTCAGAAAAGAACAGATTGCCTCAAGCCATCAGTTGCATATGAAACAAGCGTCTTTGTCTGTGCTCATCTATTGAGACAAGCTCAGGACAGGGAGCTTTGATCCCATAACACTGGTTGGTATTTTACCAGCCTGTAACTCAACAATCAGTTTTTTTTCTAGCAATACTGCCTACTGTAGCTTTAAATAAATAGATAGATCAGTAAGCTGTGGACTGCTGTCAAAAAACAACATCAAGCTCCTCTATCACCTTATACCTTATATTGTAGCTCCACATCAGAGAGGAAGAGAAAACACAATCTAATTCTGGATGAGTGGTGGGTGGCAGTGCGACACAGGGTACTACTGAGACTGGCAGTGACAGTCAGCCAGCAAAGCACAGATAAAGGATGCCTCTCTCTTTCTGATACCATGTTCAAACACACAGGTAGCCAGAGTAAAAGCTATGTGCAGTAGATCAAAACACATGCGAGCCTTCATCTCTGTGACACTGTAGCTAGCTGAAAAAAGTGACTTTGAATTATGTGCATGACATCAATGCTATGCACACATCTCAAACAATATGCATTACTTTGTTGTTGGTTTCAAACATCTACTGAAATGCAGAAAATAAATGTGCTTTATAAGGGCATGTTAGGTAAATTGTGACATACGTTGACAGTTGTTCAAAAAGGAGAAAAGGAATACAATTTAATTAAAAAAAATGATTTAAAAGAAAGTTAATAAAGAGTTCAAAAAGGTTTTCCTGACACTCCAAATTTAAATAATCATGAGTGTGTTATGGGGCACCATGTGCCATCTCCCACTTCTTGGCAGACTGAATGTGCCAGGAATTAACAGAGAAGATCTCTGCAGAGGAGTGGAAGTAAAAGTGCACCAGCAGACCATCTGTGTGTAACAAGCACAGTGCACTCGCCTCTACTGTGTACGCTCCTATGGAGGTGTAATATTATTTTTGATAGTGTGCCATTCAATCAGCAACTGATATAATGTTCCACTGAGTACAGACTAGGTTTGTTTTAACAGTGCACCTGACTAGACATCACAATGCAAACACATCCATGGGTGCTTGGATTGGGGAAGAGATAGTTGCAGTTTAAACAAAGAAAACTCAAAAGCATTCACTTTAAAACTATTAAAATGCCTTTCATGTATATATGGCATGGTTATGTTTAGCCTCTTAAAGTACATATGTACCAATGTGTCTCAACCTCAAGCCTTCACCACGAGTCAAACAGATCTTATGGAACAAAAAGTCATCTTAAAGTGTTTTTTTCTTTAACGGGTCTCTCACACTTTAACATGCATGGGGTGGTGGCCTCAAGGGGGTTTAAACATATTAAATTCAGCAGAAAGCAGCAAGTGTGGCCCAAAAATATTCAAACAATTGAAAAACCATAGTAAACAGTAAGAAAAAAACAACAATAAGTAATAAATATTTACAAGCAGAAAGTGAGGTTTCTGTTCACAATTAATCGCAAGTAATTGCAAAACCAGGCTTGGAGTTTACAGATGAGTTTAATAGAATATAAATATACCATATGCACAAGAATTATCAACTACACAATGGGTAGGCGTTTTCTTGGGGTTCACAACAGTAACACATCCATATCCCACCGTCTATAAGAAGAGGGAACAGGCAAAGAAAACTACACCAAAGGGAAGTTTTTTGGATTCACACACTACTGTTACAACAAATCATGGCTGCCTTGAGAATTCAAGTGAAGTACTGGACCAGAAAGACAGAAACGTCAGTTGTTTTGGGCTACATGAAAGTTATAGTGTTCATATATTTAAACAAAAATGTGATTGAGAGTTGATTTACTCTATAACGAGTAAGGGCTCCTGGCATATAGTACAAATGAAAGTCAGAAGCTGTTGTCTCTCATTGGAACAAGCACAGACAATCCTATAAATAATTCAATGTGGGAGCAGTGCCTGACTGTCCACTGAGGCAGACTATTTGATATTTTATACGTCAAAAGTCTGATTTTATATAGATGATTTTTCTTAGCCAGTGGGACGTTTAAGTGTGTAAGGCCAAGGTTCAGTTCTTTGAAGGAGGTAAAGCCTTTCATATTAAGTGATCTCAGTCTCTGATTTGCAAACGACTGAAATGTCCATATTGACACTAGTTAACCATCTCCTGGTAGATTACCTCAAATAAATCATGAATAGCTTTAAAAAACTATACTATCAAGTGTGGGCATCTCATCCATACATTATTACACGTTTCACAAGAGACTGCAAATAAGGGGCCATCCACACATTAGTCATATCTGAATTAACTAGGACTGTACCTCGTACATTAACCTCAATTAATAAGTTAGTGCCCATTTGTTCACACAATATCTTACAACTTAAGAGAACAATAAACAGATTTTAACATTTTGTTGTCATCATTCTCCATTACATTACAACAAGTATAAAACAGAAGAGGGACTGCGCTAGGAATGACTTGGGGTAATGAATTATGAATGAAGAAGGGAAATACATAATTTAGTGGGATTTGTTGCATATTTTATGGTAATAATTTTCCTTTCATTTACAGATCTTAGTGTTACAGACATTAAAATGCAACAAGAAACTACAATGCAGCAGAAAGTCAGAATAATGTTGACTTTAAAATGTTTGTTGCAGCTGTGTATGTTGTAGGTATGTCATTATAGTCTTTAAAGATTGTGCCTTCTGTTCTGTGTTTTACATGATACTGACTCCCAGTGTGTTTCAATATACAATTGATTTCTTTTTCCATTAAATAAGCTGCATATGTACATACAGTATGTATACGTATTACATCAATAAGCCCTTCACCAAGACATCCAGTGTCACTGCTTTAGTGTCAAGTGACAGTCTAAAATCCAGCTATGTGATGTTGTTGTGATTAATGTAATCTATTAATAAATGTAAAAATACCCAACAGTGCATCTCTGTTGGCTCTTCTAAAAAAAATTTTTGTAATAGCCTTCAGAGAGATGCTGCCATCTCCTGTTAGATAAGAGGAAATACATTTTTATACAAAGAGCACTGGGTGACAGTTGACAGTCATCTTAGAACTCGGCAGTCTCCAGGTTTACATGTGTTTAAATTTGATTTCTCTGATGCTTTCACAGAACCTGTCTGATAGTGACTTCAGCAAGTTTAGTCTCATTCACCAACCGTGAGTAACACAGATATCAATGTCATCATCACACACCTACTGTAGGTAATATTCTCCTTTCCTCTCATCCCGTATCACTCCTTCCGTACTTTTCTTGTCATATTGGCTACATCATATTTCACCAAATGCACGTACACTGACATTTTGAGGAACACTGAGGTTATTGATCAAGTCAGTTTTTATTTATAATTACTAAAAAGAAAAGAATTACATGACAGGAGGTGGGTAAAGGTAATGTGATAGTAAAAACCTCCAATTTAATTTGAAAATAAGAAGAATGTCTCTCAATTAAAAATAAAAATATAATGGGTGTGTTTGCAGGTGTGTATAAATGCATATAGTTTGTAGTTATAAACACTAGAGCTGCAGATGTGGGTATCTGGTCTGACTGCACCTGCACATTTGTCAGCACATGTTTGTTCATGTATCCCCATGTGTATCTATGTTTGCTAGGGTAATGCGTTGCATGAACAGATACAATTAAATTATTATGTATACATCAGTTTTACATATAAAATGTTGACATACCGCATTATTTTTTTGTTTAAATGAATGCCTTTCTGCATTAAAATGAATTTGTTACAATTTTTTATGTACAGTGTAAAAATAAAAATACATTTCACAGTCACTTGAATTACAAGTGAGGTAATGTTCCTCCGAAAATAATTTCCATCATCTTTTGTTGCATATTTTGACAACATGCCAGTGAATCAGAATCAATGTATGGTGCACATACATTATATGCCAAATTAAACTGTTTGTCCTCCTGAACGTCAGAGATACACTTGTTGAACCAGTAAGTTGCATGTCATATTTCACGCACCCAGAGTATATCCAATAACACCCAATTAAAGTCAGTGTAAGCAAACTTAGCCACTGAAAGGAATTGGACTAATTTCTGTAATGAGATAAAAAAAAAACACAGCATATAATTAGTAGATGGAGATGAAGTAATTTCATTTTATTAAAATCTGAAAACTCTAAATAGTGACTAAAGGTTTCTCACTGTGTGAATCATACACAGCTGGTTCCGCAAAAATCCACACCTATCTCGTTAATTCTGTACATGTATGGACATTTCTCACCACAGACAACTTATTGGCCTCTTTTCTTCTGCGGTGTTGCACATATATTTTGCCAATAAGCCCTCTCGCAAACATCTCTTTCCTCTCTGCATGTGTGTGCATGTACCTGGTATTCCTTATGTTGTGGGGCCCTAACTCAACAACTTCACACAGTCACAAAATGGGCCTTGTCAAGTGAAGTTCAAAGTTAGGCTGAGGTTAGGGTTAGGTAAAGTAGAGGGAAATGAAAGTAAGTTAATGCAATGTCCTCTGAAGTCATGGTTAGGGTTAGGGTGTGTGTGTATGCGTGTATGTGTGAGTGAGAGAGAGAGAGAGAGAGAGAGAGAGAGAGACACCAGTCTAACAGGAAACGTTGCGCACTATTTTATTCTTCTTTCCATTTTTAGAAAATGCTCAGGATTACAACGTGGTAAGGTACTCTCCGTATCACATCAAGCATGAACTTACACATTACAAAGACATATTCCAAAGCCGTGGGTGTCCAGCACTTTAAGTAGTATCTTCATGAGAAGGGAACATTTAAAATGTAGTTGGGCAGTTTTCTTTCCAGAGGAAGTGGTGTTTAGTAAAGAAAGATAAATAGAGATGAATGTATGAAAGGTGCATGGAAGACATTGGTAGAACTGGAAGGCCCCCTCCAGTGACCTAATACAGATGATAAACGTTATATAGAGAAGGGTCAAAAGGTCTTGAGACCACTCACTGCATAGTTGTAAGAAGCTATAAAATGGAAGCATGTGGGTGGAAGTGCAACTGAAGAGCCAAAAGAGAGTGTGAGTTAAGGAGTTTGCTTAAAATGTGGTCACTTCATGTGTGTGTGTGTGTGTGTGTGTGTGTGAGCGAAGGAATGGAAAAGAGAAGTGATTTTTCTTACAAAAATGGGTATGAACAAATTCCCTCCCCTCTAAGATAAAGACGAGACTCATAGCCAAACAGCATTTCAGTTTAGCTGCCGCAATCGTCATCTGTCAGCACAAGCTTAATGCATGAGAGGAATGAGAGGAGCAAACTATGTAAACTGGCAGGTTTAACATGAATATGGATACATTAGGTAAACTCACTGCTCCTGCCACAGCAAAGATTCAGTAAGTCATCCAGTTTGTTTCTTTTTTGTTTTTTGTTTTTTTTTATTGCAGCGGACGATGAAACATTGTCATCCTTTTCTAATCCTTATTAACATCTGCTAAAGGAGCAGGGATTCTTTATTAGGCAGATGTACATTTTTAAATTTAAGTTTCAATAAATAAAATGTTTTATTATAAAAAAAAATTGGTAAAGGGTGGTAAGTAAACTCAGATGTTACTAATCAAATTAATTATACATAAATAGAGCAGTGTGATAATCAACACCTGTGTTTACCTACCATTTTCAGGTCAAAACGTTTGCTGTGGGCAAATGGTTGCACTAATGAAGTTACTGACTTAATAAGTTTATTTAAATTGAACTAAAGAAAGGCTTTTTTTTATTATTTTACTCGAAGCCAGGGCGAGACTGTTTTTTTTTCAAACCAAATTACTCCCAATAATAACCTCCTTCTGGAATCAAACGAAGACATATTCTGGTTTTAACCAAAAACAAAGAAAGTAGTGATCACCTGTAACAGTTCGGAGCGTGGCTTGTTCTTCGCTCTTCTGTTATTTGTCCATCCCGAGCATCTACGTAAGGACAAAAAGACTCCTTTACAATTCCGACAAGTGAAGTTAAGAGTTGCAGCTGTTAGCTCACTGTTCAGCTTAGCATTTGTCCTGGTTTGCTGCGACTCACCTGATAGTTAGCTGCACGTTTCCTTCTGAATGACGCCGTTTTCAACAGTGTGACCTCTTCCCCCGAAACTGAGTTCACCGAATTGTCTATTTCTTATTAAAACTATGTGTCCATTTGTCTTAAAAAGGGGGTGACATGCTACGTTTGCTTTTACTTTCCCGAGTCAACACTTGCCTCTGATAACACGCTGTATTGTGTGTTTCCGACACCCTGATTGTGGTCTGACAGGCATGGATTTGTTTGTTTGTTTGTTTAAAACAATAATTTATGTCATGGCATTTTTTTCCTGAGTATATACATAAAATACTGCGGCTACTATTTATTTATGAATTGTGTCAAAGATCAGTCAACACGCTACCCACCCCTTATTTTTAAATAAATCCAATACGTGCTTTAAAAAAATGGCACTATCACAGCGTAATTAATCAATTCCAAAGTAGTTAATGTGAGTGCTGCAAAAGTAAAAAAAAAAAAAAAAACTCAAAATATATTAGAAAGTGTCTTTGAACTCACTTTAAATGACAGTGCCAAATTTTGTGCTTTCCAGGCAGCTTCAAAAGATTGTGCAAGACATCAAGAGAAAAGATGGCAGCTTACTGAACAAACTGAGAAGGTCAGTATGTTATTAATACAGTTCAGGCTACTGTACAAGAAATGCACACATTTGTCTGTCTAAATTTATATGTGTTTCTATGGGGGAAAACTTCTAAAACTTCTCTGGGAAATTCTCAATGCCACGTGTCTGTCCGTGTGCATCAGTCAAGAATGTCAATTCCTCTTTCACAGCCATTGGATTGAGAGACCAAACCAAAAATAACTTCAACAGATGTCTGTTGTCTCACTTTCCTTTCCTAATACCAGTCCTTTGTAGATAGTGGCACAAACCTTGACATGAAGTATCACTATAGTTAAAACAAGTGATCACTTTAAAGAATGAAATTTTGACATCTCATGGAAATGTGCATCTTCTATAAATAATATAATAAAAAAAAATGTTTCTATCTTTCTCTCTAAATGGCAGACTAAAAAACAAACCAATTCCAAAGGTACCGGCACGAGATTATGGAGGTAAGATCTGTGTCATTATTATACATGTCATGATGTTAATGAAGCAGCAGTTAAGATTCTGCTGTGACTCTTTTTTTATTTAGTTAGTTTTTATTTATTTATTTATTTTTTTCAAATATCTCTGTGTGTAAAGTAAGAAAGAGTCACTGGCCACTATAATCGTTTACCTTCCGGCTGGAAAGAGACCCTTAACACGGTGCAACTGATTGAGTGTTTCTTCTGAAAGGCAATAGTAATGATAGTTTACAAAGACAGATTTTTTTCCCACATACAAAACATCCTCTCTGTCTCACCCACCACCAAGATCTGCGGCTATTCAGAAAATTAAAACAATGAGAACAGTGGATTTTGCCTAATCTTTCCCATGGATTTGTGGCTCTTTAGGAAGGGTTTTAATGATTCAGGTGACTAATAAGTACACATATGTGTTCACAGAGCATGTATGAGTACACATTAGTTAAAAAAAAAAAAAAAGAGTGGCATTACTTAACCTTTTCTACACCTACAAAGACAGTTTCGTACACCTGCTTGCTGTTTGGTGATCATAAGAATAGTTTTTAAGAGCTTTTAGCCGAGTTTCTGACCTGTCTTTGGGAATGCAGCATATCTGTGTTTATAATAGTTAGACATGGTTTTATGGCGTGTTTGTTTCTACGTGCCGCGTCGCCCCTCGGGAAGAACAGGTTACCTTTCCAGAACTTTTGCACCCAGAGTGATAATTCTTCATTTCCAACGATGCAAATGCATAAGTCACTGCATCAGGCAAACACTTATCTGCTGTCAAGCTCTACCTCCAGTTAACTTGTTTGTCAACTATTCCTTGATCTGATTGGGTTCGACCCACATTTTTTCCACATCAGCTCTCTAAAGGCACATCAGAAACATTATGCTATGATTTTAAACCTCCACCGTAGCTTTGAAAATAATGGGGTCCAAAGATCTGAGTTTGCTGTCCCGTTCAGTGAATGGGAAACACTACTAAACTACATACAGCATATTTAAATAATTACATGGTTTATATGACGTGTCTATTCTGTATTAACTCCCCCTTTACCTATTTCCACATGTTCTTAACACTCTGCTTGATGATGTAACACTTCCATTAAAATTGTATCATGCAAATTGTGATTATGCCACTTGTTGAAAGATTATTCAACAGTCTGTGACATGAGGAGACACACTTCAATAGTTCCTCATTTGAGACCCTGGCTTGGAGGAGACTTTTTTCACACCCTTTTCAGATAAATTTTCTCATTATTATATAGCCAGCCATGTCAAAAGAAATACACTTGTTTGCTTTTAAGTTTTATTTTATTGAGACGTCTCAGGCTCATCTCTTATTTGTAATATAATCCATTAAAACGCCTGTATTTACAGATGATGACAATTTTGATGATCAACTCTCCGAACCTGAATATGTAAGTCTAATATTGTATGTTATTATATGTTTGTTAGTTTGTTTGTTTTTTTATCTGGCATATTTGTTTGAAGCACTATATCATTCCCAGGATAATGACATGTATGAGGATCCACGTGATGACCAGGACCACAGCTATGAACCCCCTCCCAGCCACAGACCCTTCACCACCACATCTTCTTTCCCAACTGGAGAGTACCTTGGTAAGTACAGCCGTTGGAAATGAAGAACTGATCATGTCTGCACATTATTCATTGCTTTTTAAAAAAATATAAACTTGTTTATTATTGGATTTATCATTATTATTATTATTATTGCATTAGTTCTATTGGTGATAAAATTCAAATTGTTTTAATTCTTTTCAGATGTAGCATCTGTTACTTCATCATCACTCTTTTTTTCTGCAACATAGAATTTGTTCCGTGCCCCTTCAGTTGACATGCTGTTGCTTCAAAGCCACAATACTCAGAGGGCATCAAATTAGCGCCTCATGTGAACCCTGATGTCCTGTCGCCACTTCTCCTTTCCAGACAGCTGCCGTAACCAGCCCAGCCAGCTGCCCAGGAAGCCCTTCCGCCGAGGCAAAGCCTCCAAACAACTGCCCCCAGAACCCACCCACATGGGCCACGATGAAGACGTAAACCAACCAAAGCTCTCATAAATACCTTGGTCTTGCTGATGCTTCCACAAGCATTGTTTTAGAGAGTCTTGTCATATCCTGTGGTAAACATTCATTTGAGTGTGGACAGCCACCCCAGTTTACACAACATGTTGTTTTGTAGGAAGACTACATGAACCCAGACAGGAATAATGATGATGACAACTACATAGAACCTGCAGAAAATCAACCTACCAGTAAGATACATATCAAAACGTAAAGGGGGGGGGGGTGCTGCAATGTGATTTCTACAGCTGTAAGTACTAGAAATGTCTGATAACAATACAGTGCATGTCTCTCCTCAGATCCTTTGATGCTCTGTAGAGGCAGAGCACAGAAGGATCTCCCCAAGTTACCTCCATCGTTACCAGAACCTCCATGCAGTCTTGGTAGGTACAATAAACAGGCACAATGAGCATACCGCTCTTTCTATGATCAGTGATTATTAATCAGTTGTTAATTTAATTGTCTCTGGTGAGGTCAGAAAGGTTGAGGAAAAAAAATATATATACAGTACTGTGCATAAGTCTTAGGCCACCATTAGATTTATTGTTTTAGCAATGCTACAATGATCATCCTGTACAATTATTTCTCAGTCTCTTTATTGGAACACATCCTGAAAATATGGAGAAACACATATGCATTTTGAAAATAACATCTTTTTATTTATTTATTTATTTATTTATTTATTTATTTATTATTTTATTTTATTTTATTTTATTTTTTTCAGAAAAAACAAACAACAAAAATGCATCTATAATATCAAATATTTAGTATGACCCACATTTACACTTGAACAATAACACAACCATGGCTCTTTAAAACCTGGAATGGAACCCTAATGTTATTGGTAAAACCTGTGTTTCTCCTACTATTTCATGCCAACAAATAGCTGCTGTGAAAAAGGTCTATTATACCTGGTTTACTCAAGACATGTTTGAGCATTACATACACATGTTGCACAAGTTCAACTCATTGACAGGTTGATCATATGGTATAAGTCTGACATTTAGTCACATCTTTTCAATCTGATCACAAAACTGACATACAAACAACAAAACTGGTGGTGGCCTAAGACTTATGCACAGTACTGTATACACACACACACAGGAATCGTTGGTATTTGGACCTGTTCTCTAATAAACAAAACACTAATCTGACAGATGATCTTGGACCTTTACATGCAAAACAATTTTAAACAAAACACTAATCTGACAGATGATCTTGGACCTTTACATGCAAAACAATTTGAATGTCTGCCCACATTTCCTTAACTAATGTGGCAAACTTTCCAATTTCATTTTGTGTTTCCAGCACATATTTCCTGTCACTTTTTTCAGTGGAGTCTTTCTTCAGTGTGTAATACTGAATATGTGTGTAAAAGCAAACTCCTCTTTTGCTTCCTGGGAGACACTCAGAAGCAGACGGACCAAACACAAAAATGCCGAAGGTCACTGTCACATTCTGAAAACATCTTTAAAGCAATAACAATATGCAGCACCAAGTGCTGCATAGAGTGGAGTGAAGTTTTACTGTCTACCGTGCCAAATTTATCTTTATCTGATTTCCCCCCCCAGATGTTTATGAAGCCCCAGACGAAGAGGTAAATTGGTAGTAAATTGGTTTAAAAAAAAATTGTGTTTTTTTAAATATGGAATTAAATTGTATCTTATGTAATATTTACAGCAAAGCTCATCATCTCCATCAAACAGGTCAGTTTTACACTACACAGACTTTTACATTACACTGATGTGATTAATTCAGTTGTATAAAATTACTTAACTTAACATTTCCTCACATCTGTCTTACAGACAGCACACAATCTCCTCAACGCTGTTACATGTTTTACCACCAAAACCTTGCCCCAGGTACGACTGGCTGCACTGCCATATTTTAAAAGCCCTGAGAAATTTGTCATCAAATGCAAACATAATTTCTTAGGTGTTTATTTTCATCTACTAGACAGCTCAGTATATCAAAGGCCAGACAGCTGTTTGCTGCATTCCTTTGCAATTACTACACCAATAATGATTTATTTTTATCTTTATTTTAGGCAGAATATGAGATCATCTCCTACTGTAAGTGATGATTAATGTGCAAGATTTTAAAACAGGCATTCTGTGCAACTTACTGTAAGTGATGGATTTCGATATGCTGGTTTTATAATGTTTGCAGGTCCAGGAGCCAACACATGATGACGAATATGAAGTTTGTGATCAGGATGATAGTGAGTACTTATTCAGCTTTTGCTTTGATTTATGTTGTGCCATCTAGAGGAAAATCAAGGGGCACAAAACCTATTATTAAAATACAGTGCTTTCAAATATGTGTTCCTATAGATTGTTGTGATAAACCTGCAGAGGGCCCTCCTCCACTTCTACCAAAACCTTTGCCCAGAGAGTAAGCAAAAATCACCAACAGTTTTACATTAATGTGTGTGACCAGTATACATTTTAGGAATGTAATAATTGTTTGACTGATCGTTGTGTTTTTCTCTCAGGAGGTCACCAAAGCCACCTTTAAGACCGGTAGGGAAATTCAATTTATTAGAATTTATGTATACATACAGTTAAAATGCAACATATAATTTTTGTTTTAATAATTCATCTAATTTCTTATATGATGAATTCATGTTAAATGACACTGAAATTTATTAAATATGACTTCTGTTGCAGAAGCCGGATTTAAAGCCAAGGGAATTAGAAAGTAAGAGTTAAGGT
The DNA here is from genome assembly GCA_016785285.1 of Brachirus orientalis. Classification (NCBI taxonomy): domain Eukaryota; kingdom Metazoa; phylum Chordata; class Actinopteri; order Pleuronectiformes; family Soleidae; genus Brachirus; species Brachirus orientalis. The sequence continues at coordinate 4,364,105 of JAFBJR010000233.1, forward strand.
TTTTTGTGTTATTAGTCACAGCAGACTGTGAATTTCTGTGATTATTCTGTCTTTCCCTAAAATCTAAAAATGTTACAAGCAAACATTTCAATGACTCTGCATTTTTGTAATTAAACAACAGACACATGCTGCACATAGATATGGGTGTTTATTGACGCCCACTGATTAGTTCAGTTGACGTACGGCTCATTAGGACTTGAAGAATCTCCACATTCTCTGATTAAAAGGGGCGTCGATAAGGCTGACATTTGAAGACATACAGTATAAGCCTTAGAAACAAGTGAAAAAATGTACATGTTTAAATTGAACATAGATAATTTATTGCATGTTTGGATTTCCATAGGCCAGACGCTTCCTGTGACGCGAAGTGACCACACAGTTCCTCCAAAAGCTTTCACACTAGACTTGACAAGGCCAAAGTAAGAATTGCACTCTGTATATATATTTTAAAGCTAGTTGAATTAGCATTAGAATGTACTGTATTTCATTTCAGCATTGAACGTTTTATTCAGTGTGTGGTCTGCTCTTGTTTTGGTCCCTATTGCAGAATTCCTCTTCCACAGTTGACCTCCATCAGTAAGTAGTACCTCTGTGTCTTTTTTATGGAGCTACTCAAACGTAGACACAAAACGATACCACATTCACGTGCCAAGTGCTTTTTTTTTTAAATGGTCTTTCAATCAAAGCTATATTGTTAAAAAAAATCATAATTCTGTTTGTCTCTGAAGCAACAGCCAGAAGAAGTGTCTCTACCGAAAATGGATCAACAAATGAAGATGAGGTAGACTATATTAAACATGACACTTTAATCATTAATTAAATGACTCAACAGATGCCTCTATCGTAAAGTCTTCTTTTCAGAATGCAGATGTCTATAAGAAACCCTGGTATTCCAGCACATGTAACCGCAAAACTGCTGACAATGCTTTGCTTCGCTCAAATAAAGTAAGGATTATTGTGTTAAAACATAAACACGCTGTTGTGTTGTGTTGTTAATTTAACAGATGGTTCATTTTCTTGTGGTTGTTTGTTACAGGATGGAGCGTTTATGGTGAGGAAGAGCTCTGGTCATGATACACAACAGCCCTACACGTTAGTGGTGTTTTATAAGGGCAGAGTGTACAACATACCCATCAGATTTATAGCAAACACTCAGCAATATGCACTGGGAAGTGAGAAGAAAGGAGAGGAGGTATGGTTCAGAGGTTTAATCTCTATCATTGCATTTCACACTCACTGTTCCTGATAGAACTGTTTATAGAGTTCTGTGTTTTGCCCAGAATGTTTTAAGCATGGAGTCTTAAGAGCCATTTTGTAATTACTGTTCATTCGTATGCAAATGTCACCAAAATCATCACTTCCTTCAGACAGGGCAAGGTAAGATTGACTGCACCTTAATGTATATTAGGCCGTTTTTGACTGGACACTGCATTAAAGCACATGTGTAATACATTGTTTTTGTCCACTTGTGAAATTTGCACATTCAGTTTAAATGTTCCAGTCGGAACAAGGGCCCTTCTACATGGAGTTTACATGTTCTCCCGGTGTGTGCGTGGGTTTTCACTGGGTACTCCGGTTTCCTCCCACAGTCCAAAAACATGCAGATTTGGGGATTAGGCCAGTTGGTTACTCTAAATTATCCGTAGGTGTGAACGTGAGAGTGAATGATTGTCTGTATCTATGTGGCCCTGTGATGGACTGGTGACCTGTCCAGGGTGTACCCCACCTCTCGCCCTATATATACATACATGGAGGATAAAGTGATAGAAGATGAGTGAGAGAGTGAGTTTAAATGGGGTAAATATACAGAAATACACCTGAAATAACTCACTTTATATTAATTCATTACTCAAAGTAGCTAAAAAAAACAACTTACACTATTGTGAGTATTTAATCACAAAACTGGAAATTATGGTATCTAACAGACCTGCTATCTGCAATTCATCACCTCTAGCATTGTAGTGGGGCATGCACATATCTCATAAACCAACTTTTAAGATTATTTTTTTTAAAGAAAGCATCAAGCTGTGTGTGGAAAATGCAGATCAACTTCTTTCTGTGGACTAACCTTTTAACCTCCTTTCTAACTAGTATTTCAGCAGCATCTCCCACATCATCGAGAGCCACCAGAAGACTCCATTGGTGCTGATTGACAGCCAGAGTAACAACAAGGATGCCACCAAGTTGTGCTACCCCATAACACCGTAGACGAACCCACCAACAGCCAACTCATTGGGCTCCATCCCAACCTGCTGTGTTTACGTCAAACTGAACAGAACCGATTGTGTGATTATTTTCTCCACATTTGCTGAGGAGCTGTCAATACGACTGTCTTACGGTCTTGTGGAGTTACAAGTAGAACTGACTCAAAACACTTTCAAACTCATGTTTTATTAAGATTCTTTTTTTTTTAATGCTTTGTCGGTAAACAGTGTATCAAAATTAATGCAAGGAATGAGACAAGAGTTGATGAAGCACAGGGAAGCAGACAACTGAATTGTTAATGAGAGCAGTACTTTGGAGAGGAAATTAGCACAATGTTGTAAATTTTGTCTCAATAAAAAAAAACTTTTTGTGTTGTAGACACACATCTTCAGTCATAACAAAATACCACAAGGAACCGACAACAGTTCCCTTTATTCTCTGTTCAACAAATAATGTTACACTCATGCACATTGGTTGCATAAAAACTCCAAGGCACTTAGTGAAAATTCTCTGCCAATATTTTACAGTATCTCAACCTAGACTATATAGTTATAAATCTCTTGTCTAAATTAGAATGAAAAGAGTAATGCGTGTATACACATACACACATGGAGTCACTGACACTCCAGATCTGGGGAAACGTACACAATTTAGCTACATCTGTCCAATTTTCCATGACAGACACACACAAATAAGAGCCAGCATTTCAATTGTTATGAATGCTAAGGGATCATGGCTTCATAGGGAAATGTTTAGCCACAGTACAACACTGGTTCAGATTGTCAAAGACCTAATAAGTGAGGTAATGGGAAATATAAAGCCTCCTTTCATAGTGCAAATAAAAGATTATAATTTCAAGTCAAAAGAGAGGAAATGTGTTTTTGTTTTTTAACAAAGGAGGACCAATTCTTCCATGCCTCTTAACCTTTAAAAGTCCAGATTTCAAAAGTAACTATTTCGTTAGTATTTGATCTATCTTCCAAAAAACGGAAGTCCAACAGTTTACTTTTCAAAAATGAATCATGTTTATAGGGGCATCTGCTCCCATTTAAATATCTTTGAGCATTATTTGAAGTTTACACATTAATTGTACAAAGACGGATTCTTCCAAAAGGCCAAAAAAACATAAAGAAAAGCATATAAAGACTAAACCTAGGGTCATAAATAAATGTTTAATAAAAACAGCTTATTGTCTTTTTTTTTTTTTTTTTTTTAAACACAAATGTTTGGTATATCTGAGTAACCTGTGGGTCTCTGTGTCCCATTGCAAAAACATAAATATTATAGCTACCACACTGTATAGCCTACCCGTACATAAATTGATCCATAAAACTCAGATGGTATGGCAAATATACAAAGTACAGTGTTCTATAAAATATTTCATATGACAGTGTACATAGATCACCTTAAATAAATCTATTGCCGCAGAAGAAATACAAAAAATAAAAAGAACTAAGTCGTCAACACCACCTCCGTACAAGGTGAGGCTTTACAAATAATAATTAATTTACAAAGAGTTTGCATCAAGCTACTCATACTGGGAGAAAAAAAGGTAAATGTTCAAATCACCCTGAGAACATGAACCCTCCGGGAAGCATGACAATGATTCAAAAACAACCACTCGTTAAGACCTTAAAAAAAACAGACTGGCTATCACAGCATCCAGTATTGTTTTTGTTGTATTGCAAAGTCATATTTTTCAAGACAAGTTTTGTTTTTTTCATCCAGTGTGTGTGACATTCGTGAGTTTTCACAGTTTGGCCTTTTTCCACTCCAGCAGATGTCGCTGCCGATGGGCCATCCACATTTCCTGACTTGCAAAAACCCTGCCACAAAACCAGCAGCGAAACACTGTTGCAACCTCCCTGCTAGGAGAGACTGCGCCCACTACTTCATATTTTTTCCTGCTCAATCTGCGAAATTTCAACTTCAAAATAAACCTCTCTTTCACCATGCCCTCAGAGTCTGGTGGGACCTCTGTTGGGTCATGCGTCATTGGGGCCTCACCTGTCATGGCTGAAAGAGCATTCAGAGTCCTGCGGGACAACATAACTTTCTGTACTTCTCCTCTGTACCTGTTGACGACCTCCATGATCCTGGCCACCTCAGGGATGTCGGCATCTGGGTGATTTAGCACCACAACAGGCTGGTCTCCCGCCGGACGCTTTACCAACTGAGATGGATTTATGGCTACTAACTTCAGGGTCCTCTCCTTGTTTTTTGGGACCAGATGCCACTGGTGCCCAGAGGCTGGTGAGGGCTCCTGTTGGATGGCTTTCCCCACAGGCGAATAGGTACTGCTTAGGAGATCTGAGCTGGATTCTACAGGCACTTCTCTATCTCTTATCCCATTAACACTGTGGTTACTCTTCTCTAAAGAAAGAGCAATTCTTGAATCATCCAGATTTATGTCACCTGTAAGAGGAAAAAAGTTGAAAAAATTATTTAAGGGGGCTTTCAAAAAGAAAATATGATTGCCAGTGCTTTTTACTGTAGAATGTACACTAAGCATTAAAATGCTATTGTGTCTTAAATTTGTAATTAGTATGTCTGTGCATAAATAATAATTTGCCATCTTACCCTGTGGTATTATAACAGCTTGGGAAACAGGAGAAGACTTTGTGCAACTGCTAGGAGTCACCTCATCAGCTACTGTGGTCTTCTTATCATCTGACTCATGGTGGTCTATGCCACTGCCTGATGTTTGGAGCTGTTGTGTGTTACTGAGGCACATTTCTAATTTAGTCTCTGCTACAGCTCTCACATTTGACTCTGCCATCTTAACAGCTGAACTTCTCTTGTCAAATCCTGAAGGTAATTCTTTGAGCCTGCCAGGCTTATTAATGTTTTTTTTAGAGCCTACCGACTCTGAAGTACAATTAGGAATGAGTTCTTCTTGCTTTGATTGTGGAGTAGAATCTTTGGTCAATTTCTGGTGAACCTCTAGAAGTGGGTCACTTTGAAGAATCTGTGCTGCCGAATCTCGTCCTGATGGAGACAAAGCGCTTTTTGACACCCACTGTTTCTCCTTCACAGGATTTTTCTTCAATACAATTTTTAGGGGAAGTCCTGGGGATCTTATATCCACTTTTTTAGACATGGTCCTCCTTTTCCATCTTCGATTTTGTCTCATCGGTTTAACTTTATTGATGTATGTCTGCTTTACACTTTCATTTGTCAACTTCAACTCACTGGAGATATTAATAACATCCTGATGCACTGGTTCCTGGTGATTTTGACAATGCTCCTCAATTTCCTGATCAGTCTTTAAATCCTGATTCTCTATGTTTTCCTCCACTTGAGTACACTCAGTTGTCTCACTCTGGGCTGACACCAAATCATTGTGGAGCTTGGTTTCAGTCTGTGGACAAGTTAAATAATCATTCACAGTTGACTGACAGCCATTTTGGTCAACTACACATGGAGCATCATCGGCAGCACATCCAGGCAAAACTGTTTCTTTATCTGATGCCGTCATCCTTCCCAACCTTTTGGTATATGCAGTGACATTCTGTGCTACAGTTATCTTATTTTTGACTGTGAGGACAGTAAGGTCAGACGAGTTTGACACAATGCCATTCTCCAACTTTGGGTGAAGATTCACATCTTGAGGGACATTCGACAAAACAGTTTTAAGAGCCTTGGTCCATTTCTGGTCACCAGTTTCCCCGGCGACAGATTCCATCAAAAACTGTTGCGTCTCCTCTAGTGTTGTTTGTGGATCTGACAGATGGCAGTATTTATCCAGGAATTCTCTCCCTGGCAAAGACAGACAATCCTGTGTCAGCCAGCACATTTCCCTAACTGCACTTCTTGTTAATCTTGGCTTCATTTTTGGGATGGGGTCATTTGGTTTCATTGCTATGGAATTAACCTCCCTTTTCTTCCGCCTCTGATCACCATTCTGGCAAACATGTATAGTTTTTATGTGCTTAGTAAGCAACCATTTATGAGATGCCTCATAGCCACAGTGTTGACAACTTAAAGTGGTTGGTTTTGGGCCAGACTGATTCTTGTCCTTTGTATGCAACAATAGAACATCTTTTGCTCCTTCTAGACCCAAATTTTGAACATACATGTGCTCTAAAAATACACTAACATCGTCGGTGGAGAATCTGTGACATGTTTCACATGAATATTTGCCATTCTGGCAGTGATACCTAGTCAGGTGTGCACTGAATTCAGGCCATGTGCGTTGAATGCCATCATTACAAATGCTGCAACTAGAAAAAGTGTCCTTGTGGCTTAACAGATGAATTTGTAGGTAAGATAACTGGTGTGTTTTAAAAGTACACATATGACAGGAAAAAACTGGTGTGCTCCCTCTATGTTTATCCTCAAAGTGTCTCACTAGGTCTTTGGGAGCATATTCCAAGTTGTCACTGCATTGAATGCATGTGAACTTCAGCAAATTGTCACAGTCACTTGTCAGGCAACAACTCTTTTTTGCCTGCTTGGAGGTCCTCTTTGACGAAAGCCACAATTTGCTTTGCTCCCACTGTTCTGCAATCTTCTTTGGTCCACACTTATCTTCACTTTGCATAATTGGGGGCTGAGTGGCAGTCTTCCTGAGGTGGGGCCTTTTGTGCCAGTTTCTACCCTTCTTGTTGAGGTGCCGTTTTCTATCTCCTGTGGAGGTAGCTGCAGAAATATCCATTGGATCCATTAGTTTTCAGCTTTCTGTAAAGCAGAGAAACATATAACAATACAATTATAAAATAAATTAAAAATGATGAAAAATCACAATAAAAACCATCACACACTGATATTATTTTACACAGTTTTATTTATAAGTGAACAACATATTTTGCTTTAATCAAACATCAAATATATAGCTGCAAGAATGCAGTAAATCCTTTTTTATATATGAAAGAATAAAGAAGGATGCAAGAAGGTGGGATGGTACAGATTAGCTATTTTGGTACAAAATTTTTGACCACCAAAATGCAAATAACTGTGTACCATAGCAAACTGAATTGAACTGCACTGTTTAATGCAGGGGTCTCAAACTGAAATGAACTGGGGGCCACTAAGCATCTATTGTGGTCAGGAGGGGACCAGTGAAGTGGGAAAAAAAGTTAGGTGTGCAATATTTCAGACTTTCAAAATAAAAGTGTTTGCTTTGATGTGGCACAATAAAGCACAAAATGAAAAATATCCATAAAGATCAAAAACAGACATTTTATGTGGGTGGGCTGCATATAATAGATTGGGGGCCACATGAGGCTCACAGGCTGCAAGCTTGGAAATGTGGGAATGTGTATGTTTCGTCTGACCCATATACATCAAGCCACAAGTGCATACTAAGACAAAAGTGTAATTTAATTAATACCTATACTACATCTTTACTATATCTTTTATAAATGAAGGTGAATAAATGTCTTAGCATCTGCTGTACAAGAGCAGCATAAGCATGTTTCAGTAATGCTGAGTCAAGTTAAATGCAGCAAATGAATGGGTGATTGTAATATGTGCAAAAGCCCATACATGTGCTGTGTGCTGCACTGGTCCTTCAAACTAAACCCAAAAACAGATGCTGCATTCACGATCTTCCTCTGCATGCATATTTCACTTAAGAGTCCACCTGTTGCTGGCCATAGTAGAAAGTGACTGTGCATGGACATTCATTTTCACACTTGGATCAGGTACAAAACGAGGAACACTGATTGTCATCAGCCACCGGGTGTAGCAAAATCCACTTTAACTCACCTGCTCACATAGTAGTTATTAACTTCATACTCTGTCAAACTAAATCCGCTATGGCAGGAGGGGTGGTGCAATTACAAAAAACACACGAAAACGAACATATGCACGAATAAAAAGACGGGAATAATATCAAGTGGGACTTTTTGGCAGGCAATAGAATAATGGGGGGGGGGGTCGTGCGGCCATTGTGCTGTGTGACTTGACCACAACAAAGTGATGAGACTGCTTTTGTTACGAGCAACAAACGCCTTGGGAATGGCGAAGTTCCGACAAAACTATCACACCGTGATTCTCCGTCTGTTCGCGTGTACAAACACGCTGTTGTTAACTAAGTGAGCAAACCGAAGTAACGTTTTCTGAAGTAGCGTTAGAGTGATTTGAATTAACGTGACGCACAAGCGCTTACAAAGACGAAATAACTTGGCGAATAAAAAAGCGTGGCGACAAAGTTAAGCCGGATCCGCTATTTTCAACCTTGCATCGACTAAAAAATGCGGCTAAACGCAAGCGGGCGGAACAAACAAACTGCACAGCTGTAGTCATTAAGTGTAGTTGTGTCGGTTTTTTACCTTTTCTTTTGTGGAGAGCTTGACAGCTCAGCGAGTGGCAGCCATGATGGTTTCATCCGGGGATTATAGCCTCTGAGCTTCTTTAGCCTTTAGCCTGGTTCCCCTGACTGAGAGCAGAGTGTATCTACTCTCAAAACACCGACCTGTCGTTTTCTACCCTCTAATCCACAAGAGGACAATTCGCTCGTGACAGCATGGTATAAAATATCACCAAATTGCTGTCACTGCTGCATTTTTAGGAGGGATGTCCTCACCATCCAGTATAGCTACAGGCACAAATTCATTTTACCTAAGTAAACAATTTGACTATAATATGCATAAAACTGTAATTTTACTGGGTTTACATGACCAGTGTGAATGGAATACTATGGTGTAAATAGTTTTAACCTTAATCTAATGTAGCTTGACCCACTCAGAATTTGAATCACATCTTGTCATTCTTAAATTGGGCACACACTGCGATGTTTGGCCCATTTTGAGCCCATTTTTCACTTCGGTTTGCAACTAAACCTGTTTGAAATTTTGCTCGCCCTTTCTGAGGGTATGGAACCAGGAGCAGATTTACCTGAAACGTAGTGAATGCACATAAATCTTGAGCTTTGGCTGTTCATCACATGCAATTTAGTCATACAGTTTGAGCTGGAGGTTTACAAAACAATTGAAAAAAATCACAGTGTATGCCCAGCTTTACAGACTCTGGGATTAAAAAACAAGAAGTTAAAATCTAGGAGCAGATCAACTCTGAGATGGTCATCCAAAATTTCTGACTGTGTGACATTTTTCACAAGCTATACTTAGTTGCATATATTTGAACCTCTACCACAGTGCAGCACTGCACCACTGATGTTCTTGATCACTGTGGCTTATTTGAGTTTTCACAGCAATGGACATAGTGTCGTGAGTCATAATCTGACCAGGTAAAAGGGATTGTGAATGGATTATCCTATTAGCAACTCATGTTAACAGCAGAATCTAATTTGTTGTTCAAACAGTCCATCTGATTTTGATGTTTGGCTTTGCTGCGCTGCCGTTGCAGGTCTTTGACAACGCTCAGTACATATAGGTAAACTGTTTTGTGGACACTACAAACATATTGTATGGCCATGTGATAGTAACGACTGTTGGATTACTTTGTCCACATATCTGAGTCACATGAATGGGAAAAAAATCAGATGAGTCACTTCTGCCCAGTAATGTGAACGTATTATCAGATGCTGCTTTTTCTCAGCAGACTGTTCACAGACTGTTCAGTGTGAGCACTGCCAACATATTAACATTTTACTCTGCATTATGGTATGGCAGCAGGGTACAGCATCCTTAGATTATCCACTAAAATAAAAGAATTGAGAATGTTGTAAAAACAGCAGTGAAAGTGATGGGCAATAAAATGTTAAATGAATCATCCACTACACATTCCATTTGCTGAATATGATTTGATACCTTCAGGCTGACGTTAGAGAGTGAGCGAGTGTAAAACCATCTGTCTCAAGTTCCCATTCTTTCCAATGCCTATCACAGTATTCCACCAAGTCTCACATATACTTTGATAAGCACTGGCGCTTGAGATTGGCTATTTATTTTTGCCCAGTTTGGACTCCTTTTGACAGTTTTTTAATGCCTTGTTGTTAAAGGTGATAGAACAGTGTGACGGTGGTAGAAAAATGACCAACTATATTTATATTTATCCCCTATAAGCTTTGCTTTTCACTTTGTTTTCATCTTTGCAAATGGAACTCAAAACTAGGGACACGTAAAATGCCTGTTGACTATTTTAATACTAAAATACTAAGTTTATGACCATAATTGAACAGAAAACTGAACATTCTCTGTGTTTAGTATAAATAGGTCAACGGGAGTAATAAATGACAAAAAAAAACGTAATTTTTTTTTGTAGAAAACGTTTTACTTTGTTTTACTCGAATAGTTAAAAATTTTTAAATTTAAGTTGTAGTTATTTTTTCATGCACATTTTCTCATGTTGTGTGCCTTGTTAATCCCAGGCAGATGAACTGTGTTGTTATATAAAACACATCATCCTGCCAAACACATGGGAAGTGAAGCCGTAGCTCTGGTATGGCTGAAAGGAGCAGAAGACCCTTCAAGTCTGTTCAATGGTTCACAAATTAACACACAGTAAAGTGCTACTACACAGTAGTAAGAACAGCAATTAGCTTTCTTGGCTTGACCTCTGCACTTTACTGCACCTAGATGATGGGTGGCAGATTTATTTACAGCACTTACCTTTTTTGTAACATTTTCTTCTCTCAGCATCTCCCTCTCTTGGATCATGGAGTTAAAAATAAACATGTTATCTCACTGATGTATATATGTGTTGGACCAACTTAATATTTTGATTGCAGTGCCTATACACAACCTTAAAATGTACTGTATAATGAGCTTTTGATTTTTGTAAATAACTTTGCTATTAAATCATACAGGCAGCAAACTGGAACAGACTCTTCCCAAAATTACAGTTAAGTTCTTAAAGCTTCATAATTCTCTTTACAAAGGCAAAGAAGTAGCTGTAGAGATGCTGGCCATTGGTGCATAGCAGAAAATCAGCAGCCTAAATGTAGGAAATAAATGAGCTATTCAAGATCTTTGGCATCACCAACCATCCTTTAAAGCTTTAGTTCTTTTTTGCTAAGGAAACCATCACACTCATTGGCCCAATAACTGACTGACCACTTAAACCCTCTCCTTTGATATTTCTTTGCTATTTTTGTCTGCTCTAAAGAACAGCAGTAGGCGGTTCACACTTTCTGAGCTGGTAATGGCTGATAAGCTGCCTTCCACCAAGGAACTGCATGACACCATTGAGAAGAAAGAACAGTAACCAGCTCCCTCCACCCAGGACACTCTTTGTTTCCTCCTAGACACACATCCAGTGCATTAAGGAGCAAGACTACCCACTACCTCAGCAGCCTCTACCACAGAGCGGATAACACAACCAATCCACTTTTACACTCACCCCTGCATGCTGCTGAACCCCCTGGACTGTCCTTGCTCTTTTTGTTATTTTTTAGATTTTTCAGTGTTTCCATGCAGATATATGAAAGATCAGAGCCTTTATTGTGTTAACATAAATAATAAATTAATATTCTAACCACAGATTACTTTAACTTGTAGTTTTTTTTTTCCTTCTTTTTTTTTCTGCGAGTTCAACCAGTTTTCTTGATCCACTCTTGCTTCCATCATTAAGTTCAATTGTGTTATTTTGTAACTTTGGCATAAAGTTGTCTTTAGGGACTTTAGTGTGTGAGAGTGAGATGTGGTAGATTCAGGGGTACATTTTAAAGGTAAGCCTTTTTTTATACTTCATCCACTGTATGGTCCAATCTGACCTTTTTTACAGATTTCCTAAAGCATAAATATTGTGTTTCATCAGATAGCCCCAGGATCTCATGAAATCTTCCAAACTAAGCAATTGAACAAATAAAATTGCTAGTTGAAAAAAGACTATGTTCATGGAACACCCTAATGGATGCAAGAGTTGCATGCAAGCCATTTAACGGAATATTTGTCTTCACATGAAAGTTACGTGCAAGACACTTGTAGTTGTACAATATCTGAATATGAACCTTAAAAATCTGATCTGTAATGAATCAGGGAAGAATGGGATTAGAACAATGCCATTGATAAACTGAATGTAGCTTCAGACTTAATCACAATGTGAACATGGTATAAATAACCAGCGATGACAGCACACTGGTGGCAAATTTAGAGCTGTCAATGTGTCATATGCCAAACTTTAGAAAAAACCTGAACAAATCCTTTGAGTGAATTTGTTAAGAGGTTCACATCCTGCAACTACTTATAGATAAAAGTAAATTAAATGGCAGATTTAATTGTATACTTTTAGTCAATTCACATTGTCATGTTGCAGGAATAATTGGTCTTACAGAGTCCGTCATAACTTTCACTGGATATTGGCTGCATCTGGCTGCCACCAGTCTAACCTGTGATTGGATATTTGGCAGTTTCTTTACTTACTTGTAATTGGCTGCGCCCTGTGTGCTCCATCAGTCCCTACAAAGTGTGATGCTTTTAAGTGCTAACGGGAAAATCCCCACTCCATTCATCACACTAGCAGAGACACACTCTTAGTTAAACACAACATTCCACTGAAGAATATAGAATGTGCATTTTAAAGTTTGAAAATGTTTGTGAACTACGTCAACAGAACAAACGGCAAATAATGAGATGTGATACACAATGAAGTCTTTGCGTCAACTGAGCAGCTTGTCGTTGCGCTCTGAAGGTGGAGAACTCATGTGTCCGACAGCACTCAAAGGCAGCATTGGCGTTTGCTGAGCTCGTGCTGATCCCAGACCTCACAATCACAAATGAGTGGAAAGCAAGCATGCCTGGCTAGTTTGAACAGAAGTTTACCTCAGTGAAACTGCCCGTGATATTCACTGCATGTAATCAGCGGGTGAGTCAGAGTCCCTACTTACGACCCGGCGTTAATTAAACATCTTTGTTTGTTCCTTAAAAACACACAATGCCCGGCTATCGATCGATCACAGTGCCCATTCCTGACCAGCTTTGTTGCTGCTGTGTGACATTTGGCGAAGTGTCAGTGTGCACAATCAGTCTTTGGTTTCAGCATGAGCGGGCTGATTTGTCTTTTCCAGGTATCCAAAAAGAACAAAATGGAGCTGGAGGACCAATGGTGGAGAGGACAACTGGCTACAGATATTTACCAGGCGCTACGGTTCAGAGTGAGTGATCCTGCCAAAAAAGATTCCTACATACTCAGTTTGTATACACCCCCTCAGCTCAGGCCTGGCACCAGGATGAAGTGACTGAACTTTTTTCATAAAATAAAATGAATGCATTAAGCATGGAATAGCTTTAGAAAGGTTAAATAACACCACTGTTTATTGTTACCTCTCTTTCCTGATAACAATAATAATAATGGCATTTATCATAATAATGCTCACTAGGGGCCCCCCATTCACTGCTGCCCCCAACCCGGCCCCTCACAGCATCACTGAGAACAACCACAAAATGATTCTTAAGGCTGATACTGATTAAACCAATGACAATAATTTTGCATTTTAAAATAAATTCTTAACTTAATATCCCTTTGGTACTTTGATATAACAAGTCCCTGGTGTATGTCAGAGCACATGACCATGGCCAAAAAAAGGTTTCCTCATTGGGTCAAGATCCACCGTTCCACAATATGTCATAGAAATCCTTTAAGTAGAGTTTGAGTAATGTTGCCTAAGGACGGATGGATGGACTGAAAATATATTGAGACTGTGGTTTTAGTTAACAACACAAAAATGATGGTATTGTGATTCGTGCCTGGCAGCTGACACATGCTAAAACCTTAACAGGAGCTGAAGTTGCCTTCATACAAGGGCCAGTCCCCTCAGCTGAGTTTGAGGCGATACTATGCAGACCTCATCGCAGTCATCAGCAACCACTTCAGACTATGTCCTGCAGCCCGACACCTGGCCGTCTACTTGCTGGACCTCTTCATGGACCGCTATGATGTCACACAGCAGCAGCTTGCCCTGGTCTCACTTTCATGTCTTCTGTTGGCTAGTAAGCACATCATTGTCTTCCCACAGCAGTCTCCGATTGCCCAGTCTTCGGATTGTTGTTGTGTTTTATGACCCATTGAATATTTCTCTCTGCAGGTAAGTTTGAGGAACGAGAAGACCGTGTTCCAAAGCTGGAGACCCTGAACAGCCTGGGCTGCATAAGTTCCATGAACCTTGTCCTGACCAAGCAGGGTTTACTGCATATGGAGCTGCTCCTGCTAGAAACCTTCCAATGGAACTTGTACCTGCCTACAGCCGCTCATTTCATAGAATATTGCCTGTCCATTGCCATTCATGAGGGAGACCTCCATGATGGGTGGCCTTTGACCTCCCTGGAGAAATCAAAATTATACTTGGCCAAATATGCAGATTACTTCCTGGAGGTTTCCTTGCAAGGTAGGGTCTAAAGTATTTCCTCAGGTTGAACTCAAAGGGTGATTGAAATACCTACTATACTGTGCAAATGTCTTTGACTATACAGTAAAATTATAATAATAACACATCTAGAAAATACGGGAAACATGTATGCAGTTTTAAAATAATTAAAATAAATGTTCAGATTTTGCAGGTTAAAGTGTGACCTGCCACTAGACTTGAACAATAGCATGGCCAGTCAAATAATTTCAATCCAAATTCCAGTGAACAACGAATTTGATAAACATAAAAACAACAAACCTAGTGGTGCCTTTTGCACTTTTTGCACAGCAGTGTACAGTAGACATTGAAGCAGCTCTTGATTGATAAGAAAAAAGTTAAATCTAAGTAAATTAATTTGGTTTAGGTTTAACTGTCATCCAGGTTTTATGCTCTGTCATGATTTGATTTGTGTTGTATTTACAGACTTGTGTAGAATAACAGTCTGGATTATTAGGATTTTGGTTTGTTGTTTGGTTTGAATTAGTTTTCAAATAAAAGGAGAATTATAGATGTTTTTTGCTCTCTTTCACTTGATGTAGCATTCCTGTTTCGGTTGCTTCAACAAACCCACACAACACCAATGCAAAGTTATCAAAAATTGCACACCCAGTGAGCAGTTACTGTAAAGTGTGTTTTTATGTCTGTTTTGTACATTTACCAACTTTTATATTCTTTTCATGAAATGTTTACCCCTTATTATTTAATGTTTAAAAATAATGGAAAAGTCAGATTCTGGCCTCTACATACTGCAGGGGAGTGTATTTTTTTTCCCTGGCTGCATATGGTGATGGATTGCTGTTTTCTGTCTTTCTCCAGACCATGTGTTTTTGTGTTTTGCCCCCTCTCTACTGGCTGCTGCGTGTGTGGCGGCCTCTCGCCTCGTCCTCCACCTGTCCCCTACATGGCCACCACAGCTGCAGTGCCTCACAGGCTACACATGGGAGAACCTGGTCCCATGTGCTGAGAAGCTACTCATGTGTGTATCCGTCAGTTTCAGAAAACACTTAATTCCGTATTTGCTTGACAGTTGATTAAAAAAAATGTGACAATACAACTCCCCGTGGTGCGTGGGTTCTCACCGGGTACTCCGGCTTCCTCCCACAGTCCAAAAACATGCAGATTTGGGGACTAGGTTAATTGGACACTCTAAATTG